>JABASF010002856.1:0-12582 GCA_019776145.1 Harlomillsia oculata
GGTAATTGTACTTTTGCAATGGCTATTGATCCAGCTCCAAATCCACAAACAGCAAATCCAGAAGCCAGTCCTCTCCTATCCGGAAACCATTTTTGACATGCAGACACTGGACAAATGTAGCATAGTCCAAGTCCGAATCCCGCCACAACACCGTAGCCAATGAACACGAGCCACATTTGGAGCGTGTACAATGCAAGTGCTGTCAATAAGTTCCCCAAGAAGAATAATGATGTTCCAACCAAACACGAGATCATCGGTCCTCTTCGCTCCAGCCATGGACCCGTGAGTGCGGCAGACGTTCCGAAGAAACATACCGCAATGTAGAATGTAATCGGAGCTGTATTAGTTACTTCGCCGTAAATGAGTTTGTCGATGGGAATATTAAAAACGCTCCAAGCGTACAAAGATCCACAACAAAATTGAATGATCACTGCAGCGGGAAGCATATACCATCGACTAAATGGAATTCCAGGGAGGAGCCATTGTTCTCTGGATTGCAATGCTTCTGATTTCGTATACCCCGTCGTTCTACATTCATCAAAACACACCTTATTATAGTTAGATGCAGTCGACTATATAAAAGATAAAAGATAAAAGCAAGATTGGCTCATGGTGCATTAAGTGTCCTCCTATATTGCCCATATAGCAAAAATATTATGTATGCAGTGTGATAAAGTGCTAATAAAGTAACCTGTAATGATACTGGATGAGACGTAAGACAGCATTGGTGGACGTTGTCGGCTCCGACTTGACATTGTTGTGCGTCCCTCGGTCGTCTTGTCCATCTGAAACGCATGCATAAACAAGAAAATGATTTTCTCATTGATTGTAAAAAATTTCAAGGCCGTTCACAAGCTCATGTTCCTTCAGTGCCAAAGTGCCATATTTGCACATTTACGATGTTCCACACATTCCACAATGCTTATTAGAACAATAAATCTAAAATGAGTCATATACGAATTCCATCTCACCTGGTTCTGACCGGACCATGATACTCTTTTCAGTCTTTTCGTCACTTTCACTTTCCCATTAAGGAGATCAAATTACTGTTCAATAATTTCTCTCACCACACGGTAATTAATGCTCAACGTCGGAAGAAAAAGAGAGCGTTGTGTTGCGTTGTTCTCAGGTCAATGTAGACTGCAGACTGTGGCAACTATTCAGGTTGCAATTGCACCTTGCAAGTTGCAACAGCACTTTACTTGATGAGAAAAGGGAAATCAAGACACAAGTTAGCGTATGTTAAGGAATCTGACTGGCGTGTCTGACAAGAAACCCATGCAATGCGATGTTATATAGAAAACTAACGAGAATTAGACATTAGAACAAGCAGATTATTATTCCAACAACAGGTATGCTCAAAGACTATACTAGCAGTAACCAGTAAACGATATGAAGGCATTCGTATACACAGAAGACAATTTCGTCTCTTTCTTGTCAAGCTACATTTAAGAATGTGATGGGAGGGAAGGGAACACATCATTCAGTAACGCATTTTGTTAGCAACGTTTAGTTAGGAGTGCAAAAGCATTCAGTTTATTGTTTCTGCTTCAATACAGGGTCACATAATTTTTTGATACGGTGGTAAATGTGATTGTGATGCGAATTTTGCGAATGTGTGATGTGATGATGCATGTCTGATGTCTATGCAATAATCTGAAACGTGAACGTGATGTTCCTGTATTTCTTAAAAGCATTACTATTACTGCACATTATGCATAGCAATAACAAACCAACAAACAACCACGAATGCGATTAGAAACGAAAAACCACGAATAGTCCATGTATTCTGAATTGTGACAAAATGTACTCCAGATTTAGGTAAACTGGGCTTGTATTTTTATTCAACCGTGGAATAGTACAAACCAATAAGCTCTTTCTGAATATCCCAAACTATTCCATAGATGTGATGTCTGTGGCTTTGGCCGAGAAACGTTTATAATCACAAATCCCATCAGAGCTGCAGGTTGCAGGTACAGGTGCATAGATTTGGAAACTGTCTCTGGGTTCCTACACAGGTAAATACTTTGGGTTTAGTATTGGTCCTAAAGTTAGAGTAGGATTTGGAATGGTTCTCTATTCTCATTCTCTACTCCACCTCCTCAGACTGAATAATATTATTCTGACACCTTGACCTGAAATAGCTCCGTGTTGCATTGAAATAAAACCAAAAGCATTTAACGGAGAGAAAAGTTTCGATGGATGCATGAAGCCGCAGCACAGTGTGTCGAAACTCGAATATGACACGACACAGAATGCGTCAGAGAATTCGACTTCTCTCCTGTGTGCTATTGTAATTAGCCAAAACCTCAAATTAGAATTAGTAATGCGTGGATGCTAAAATGTTGAGGTGGTTTTAACATTAGCACGAAGACGACGACGTGTGTGAGCAGTAACTGAGAAGATGCACGCAAGGTTATTTATGAGAAGACGACAAAAGCAAAGACTTTCATTTAATTCTGCCATCAATAATGTTCAATAAAGGCTTCACTTTATTGCTCCTCTTTTCATGAAGTAAAACCTTAACTGTTAAAGTGCTATAATTCCTCCTCCTCTCGTATGCAAACGCCTGCCGTTTGACATTTATTTGAGTCGAAATGTCATAAATAAACTAAATGATTGTGATAACGTTACCTACATTACGCCATGATTCACACTATGCAAAACAATTAAAAAGCAACCCAAGTGTAAATCTTCTGATACGATTAGATAACTAACTTCATGCTGACATGACGCATATTGTCAGCGGAGTTCAACGTCAAAGTCACCGCACAAACAAATAAATGTCAACATAGTCATCTCATTTCATCAATCCGATTACGTAGAAAAAAGCATAATTTCATTCAAACTACATGATCGACTCCGTGTTCGTGTTTAACTTCTACGATTCTCAATTTGGTCAATTTCACAGTCCACAACAATGTGCCATAAACAGACGTATTGTTCTCATTTGTCCTGATCCTGACTCCTTAATCCTCTCCAAAAACACCAACATTCACATTTCCAATAGCCAATCAATCATTTAACTACTTATTTTATTACATTGAAAAGGATGTCATCATTCGAATTACGTCATATCAGGTATCGTATATCACACACGTCATGTCATAAACACATTCAACACGCACAGTGAGACTTTAATAGACTTTAGTCTAGTCTATAATTAGTAAAATGCAGTTGAGTGCAGACGGACGATCAGACGACACAGAGTTCAAGCGAAAACTCTTATCAAAGTCTCAGTTCAACGACAGCAGTTGCTTCTCTGTGCATTGATCTTGAATTAAAGGAGCAACCAATGAATAAGAGATAAAGTAAATAAAGTTCATTTGTCACCATAATATCATCACGTTGTGTTGAGTTATCATTATCACGTTATCACTTATCATACCGTGTCTTGTAGGGTTGATAATGATAAAGAATTTGCTTGTAAAGTGTTCGTTTCTGGACACATACAAAAATTCTGAGACACTGGAGACAGACACGTGAACTTTGCAAATTTTTGACGGTGTCAAGACGGTGGTTGGTGGTTCAGAGATTCAGGCAAGGCCAAAACATGTGCAAAAGCATGCGGAATTCAGACGATGCTGCAGAAATGAGAAGATGTGAAAAGTCTAAAATGTGGATGGATGTGGACTGGACAAAAAGGTCTGGAGAAGCTGGAAAATCCACGTTTTGTGGGGTAAGTTGAGACAGTGGTATAGGGGCCGGTGGCAGCACCCGATCGTTCCCTTTGCATAGCCGCGCCTCAGTCCGACTCAACCATTGACTCATTCACGAGTGAAAAGAGTATAGAATCACACACTCCTTCTTCATATTCTCGTCTCTCTTCCAACGTAATTTGCAATTAAATCTGGTTCATCGCTGGTTAGGGCGTCGTCTCTTACATTCAACTAACTACGATTTGGTCACGGTTTCACTTCTCCAACTCAAGGGTCACATCGCAAAGTCCAAGGGTCACAAAAACCCTAGGTAAGTTTTGTCTCAAACTGTCAAAACTATTTCTGTCCCATATGTACGAAATACAGAAGAGATCCGATCCCGGGATCCCCACCCACTAAAACCATCGTATAGTATTTTGTACAATCTTCCGGGTGCGGTTTTATATTTTTTTCATTCCTGCTGGATAAATACAATTCAACAGTTTTTACAGTTTCGAAAGTTTGTACAAATTCTAATTGAAGGGATGGTCCATCGTATTTGAAATTCTGGACAACGACAACGCCCAATTAAACACGTTTCATTAATTTTAACAGGAGAGATTTTTATGTTGATTTCGTGTTTTTGGTACTTTTCCAGGTCATCCTTGTATAATTGTCTAGTCGAGTCGTTGTGAGTGTTTGGTGTTTGAAGAGTTGGAGTTTTAGTTAAACAAGTATCTAATTACAAATACAAAACAGAAGAATCAAAATGGACAAAGAACCTATTTACGCCCCATTCTTCGGTGTGATGGGAGCTGCTTCCGCCATCATTTTCAGTGCTCTTGGAGCTGCTTATGGAACGGCCAAGTCTGGGACGGGAATTGCCGCAATGTCAGTCATGCGACCCGAGTTGATTATGAAGTCCATCATCCCTGTAGTCATGGCGGGTATCATTGCCATCTACGGACTTGTCGTCGCTGTACTCATAGCGGGTTCCTTGGGCCCAGGTATACATTATTGATCAATTATCACAATCTAATTAAATCCTAGGAATTGTGATAAAAAAGCGGATCTTAAAGTATAAGGGCGTTCGATGAAAAATAGCCGGTTCTCACACGACCCTTGCAGTCCTGCAGGCAACCCTTGCTGCGGATTGTGGGATATTTTTCGTTCATCGGCCTTATACTTTGAGATTTTTTGAAAAGTAATTTGATTATTGACTGATATATGACTATAATGTTGTGTTTTTGTTGTTTGATAGGCTACACTGCCTTTAAAGGGTTTTTACATCTGGGAGCTGGATTATCTGTGGGTTTGTCGGGGTTGGCGGCCGGATTCGCCATTGGGATTGTTGGTGATGCGGGTGTTCGAGGAACAGCTCAGCAACCCCGTCTGTTCGTGGGGATGATTCTGATTCTCATCTTCGCTGAAGTGTTGGGTCTCTACGGTCTCATTGTCGCCATTTACCTGTACACCAAATAAGCTCGTTTTTAATTATTGTTTTCCTCTAAAATCAAAGCACAATTGGCAGCTTTGCTCCTCCTGGAAAAGCTATTAATAATCAGGTCTATACATAATGTAAACCAAAAGAAACATCAGACTAAAAAAACATCAAACATCCGACAAAAACAATACTAAATTATAAGCAGTATGAGTTATAACTTAATTTGAACAAACGAATCTTTTGTCATCTAAAAAAAATCAATTAGACAAATCAAAAAAATTAGGAGATGAACGAGTGGTGAAAAAATAAGAGGAATTTTAGAGCGTACAAGAGAGAGAAAGCAGAGACATTATTGCATGTGGTTCACGTTTCATGTCGTTTCAAATTGTAAAGTCATCAGGTAAAAGGAAAAAAAATTTACGCGTTGACAAGATATATAACATTATGATTACTTATTATAATCTACTATACATTGTGAACATTTGATGTGTATGTGATTTTTTTTTCTTGAGAGTTGTAGGTTGCAGTAGAAGAGAAAGAAAAAGAAAAAAATAATCATATATGTTATGTTTTTTGTTATTAGTGTAAACAAATCAAAAAGATGATATGGTCTTGCCGAATCTGTTTTGTCACTCGTTATTGATACATTAATGTGAAGAAAAAATGTGTAGTCCAAGACAAAAATATACTGTTAAATTGTAATTTCGAAAAAAACGTTAGTCATGAGTAGTAGTTACAAGGTTTTGAGCATAGGAACACGATGTTTGCGTGAGCCAAAACACACATTCCAGAATGGTTTTCCGGTTAAGTTCTTAGAGGATATAAAAATTACAACAATGATGCGTACTTATAAAAATACTGTTAAAAAACGAACGGTGTCAATGTGTCCTTCTACATATCTGTGTGTATTTTATTGTTTCCGTTCAACGTAATTCCATTTGAAATAATAACAGTTACGAGTTACCCCTTGCGTAATACACGTGTTACTTGTGTCCTATATAAATACAAGAAAGTACCAAAAAAATGAATTTATCATGCTTTCGTTTGAATTTTTGAAACTTATTTTTTGCTTCGATTTATGCGGTCGCATTCCGTCCGGGTTGTCCTGTTTCAGACGCATTTCATGGCTTTTATATATAAAGGCTTCTACTAGAATTTCCTTCACATGTTTTTTCATATAAAGACCTTTTCACTACTTTCACTGGTTTCTCATCATCTGGAAAGAATTCTGGAGATTCCAGGAGAAAGGAGATGCATCTCTGGAGAAGATCAATAAAAGGATCGATTCCATCGGAAGGCTGGCTTGCCTGCTGTAAAAGGCACGGAGCAAACGCGTGGCTTTGCACGAAGGGCGGGTTTGAACGTTTTCGAGTTTTCATCTTTTCATCAGCTGCCGAAGTGCAAACGTGCAAGACCCCATTTTTTGAAATTTTGCATTGGGATTTTCATTTTAATTCACATTTTGAAAAATGGCTAACCCTGAAAACGAGGAGAGAACATTGTCACAAAAGTTTGATAAGCTCTATAGCCAATATAAGTCGATTGTCAATGCGGATGAAACTGCCAGTGAATCTGTTCAGGTAAAATTCGGTAAACAATCGTAATTACGACGTAGTTTAACGTTTTCATTTTAATATAATTTTGATTGAATCTTTACAGGAACAAATTCTACGAGTCATCCAAGGATTAGAGGATACAACCAAGACAGTGAACTTGGTGGCAATGTTTTCTGAAAATGAAATGTTGGAAGAATTAAATCCCCAAGAGTTGAAGTTTATCTTGTTACCATTCATGCTTGGGAGTCTTTTTACATTGAGAAGTGGAGAGTCTCGGAAATCATTGTGTGAAACTAGTAAACTATATTTTCAAGATTTTTTAAAACGTTGCGTTGAATATGGGCTCGTGAAAAGTTCTGTAGTAAATCTTGGAATGGATGAACGAGATGCAGAAGAAGCACCGAAGCCGAGACCCAAAACAGCCCTTCGTGACAAGATTTTTTAAAACGTTGCGTTGAATATGGGCTCGTGAAAAGTTCTGTAGTAAATCTTGGAATGGATGAACGAGATGCAGAAGAAGCACCGAAGCCGAGACCCAAAACAGCCCAGGAGATTCGGACTGAAAAAATTCAAAGATTGAACGCAACGAAGGAACTGGATGGGAAGATTGAAGCTGTATTGAAAAGACAAGAGGTAATTTAATAGTAATTTATGGACGGAACTGAATTCGGTTGTTCTAGTTGGGTCAACGAGTGGGAAGAAGTGAATATCTCCAAGCTCAGGCACATTATATAGTATCAATTCACCAATTTTTTTCCCGTCTTTGTCTTTTTAGGAAGGTGACGACATCGACGAAGAGACACTTCGTGACCTGCACCTGGCAATGTTAAAAAGAAGTTGTATACAAGCAGAAACGGATCTGGAATTCATTACTCAGGAAATGGAGTTGATATCTTTTTCAGAAGCTCGAGCAGCCGGGAAAGCACCACTGGAAAAACCACCTACAGCAAATCCCAACAAACCTCCTTTCTCCACTTTCATCATAACAAAATCGGATGCACAGAAGAAGGTATTTGGTCTTGGCTACCCGTCTGTCCCAGTGATGACCGTTGAAGAACTGTATGAAGAACGTCGACAAGCTGGTATTTGGCCAGGGGGTAATAGTCATTCGCACGGAATGAATGCTCCACCACCACAACGAGATGAAGATGAAGAACGAGATGAGAAAGAAGATAAGGAAGATGAAGAAACTAGGCAGAAGCAACTTGCCATGGACGAATGGAAAGATGATCATAAAAGAGGCTGGGGAAATCGAGCTAATCGCAGTTAAAGCTATAATTGTACGAATTCCAAAAATACGAACTTTTCATTCTTGATTCTTACTGGTTTTCTATAACTTTAAAGTACCCATTGTTAATGTACCTTTGAAACTAAAATCAGGTAACATATGCAAAAAGTAGACTGATGTAAACTTCTTAAAATCCGTTTGTAATAAAATTAAAAATAGAACTTTAATAACAGAAGTTGATGATACAAAAAAGATGTAATACTATACATAAAACACAGCGCTTACATTTTTATACTTTATACATAAAAAGATAAAATATTTCCTCTCGAAGAACAAACAAACCTACTATTTAAAGGGTGTGGACATAAAGACGTTACAGGCACATCAATAGAGATCTTAATCGTGGAAGCTATCTCTTCCGTTATCAAATCCCACACAAACACTTTTCCAAAAGGAGAACAGCTCAAAACCTTAGAATCACTATAATCAAAACATGCTTCAATCTTGTAGTCTTTAAATTGGTCACTGGTGTACCCAGTGTACTTTGCCAATAATTGTCCAGTGTCCCTGTCCATCAACTTGATTGTTCCATCTGCCACTGCTGCAAGATGAGACGCCATATCCCGGCTAATTGCAACTGAACTAATGGCTTCTCCCAAACAGTCAACTGAACAAGTTCCCTGTCGAAGGTCATAGAGACGAAGGTAACCATCTGCTGATCCAACCAATATGGAATTGCAACACACAGCTAATGATGTGATGGAATCCGTCGGTTCATCCATACTTTGTACCTGAAATCCAATAAGTGACTATTCTAATAGATTCTATGGATTTCGAAACCTTTGAATCAATCGGATTCTTTTGTACTATGTTTTGCATTACCTCACGGGTCGCTTTAGACCGAACATCCCAACATTTCACTGTGTTATCTTGTGAACCTGAAATCACAATGGATGACTCTTCGCTAAACTGAACACAGGTCACAGATCCGTTGTGACCTCGGAACCTTCGAATCATCCGAGAACTTGACACATCCCATAAGGAAACCATCTTGTCTCCACCTCCGCTAACGATTTGTCTATCAAAAGAAGAACAATTTTATCATTCAATTGATTTTATATCCATGATTAAAAATAACGTCAACGAAACCGTTCATACCCATTGTCACAGGATCCCCTTGCATCAAATACGTTACCAGAATGTCCTTGATAAGTGCTCAACAATAGACCTTCCGGTTTTTCTTCGGTGGATGCCCTCCATAGTTTTACGCTCCGATCCGCACCGCACGACAAAACGTATTCTCCATCAACTTTATTCAACATGATAAAACAATAATAAATTAAATCCGATGTCAATTAAAAAATCAACAAGCCATTTGCACATTTGCACAGACAAAATTAAATCTTTACACTTACCATTATAGCGAACTGCACGAAGAGCCCCTTGATTACATTTGATGACTCCAATGGGTACACCAGTATTTTCAGCTGCAGATGACATATTTTAATATGAACTGCACAATTCAAAATAAATTAACATTTCAAAAATTCATTTAAAAATAATCGGCATAGCAGTACTTTCCAAATCGTTTGACCACAGCATTTGTTTTGCTTTCCGCGCGTCAGCTGTTTTCCGCCAACGTCAAATCGTAGGAATGAAAGTTTCCTGTGAAAAGTCATCTGAACCTGAACTTGCTTATCGGAGTTATTGAATTCTTAATTTGAATTATCAAAGTACCGTTACATTGATTGGTTTCCGTTGTTGCAATGGTTCTTCCTTCTGCTTTGAAGCTGTCAATGGCAGCCGGTCGAAAGTTGATTGTTCCGTCCAGTCTTCAGCTTTTACTCAACGCAAAGCCGGTTCAGGTAAGGTTTGCAAAATGAATTGCACAATATTTGTGTTTCATTTCGTTCTTTTTTTGATTTTATAACTAAAGACATCCTTTTCGTTTGTTTAGACACCTGAACGTAGCTTCCAAACAATTCCAATCGTTGTTGAGCAAAGTGGACGAGGTGAAAGAGCTTATGATATTTACTCTCGTTTGTTGAAGGACCGTATTGTTTGTCTTATGGGATCTGTAAGACCCTTTCCATTGTTTCATGTCAAATCAAATTCAATATTTTGAAGTTATTACATCAGGATTAAAAAGACTATGATTTGTGGTTCAGGTGAACGATGCCATGGCCTCTTTAGTGATTGCTCAGTTACTTTTCCTCCAGTCGGAAAGTTCCAAGAAACCAATTCATATCTACATCAACAGTCCTGGAGGAAGTGTCACTGCTGGTTTGGGGATTTACGACACAATGCAATATGTTCTTCCTCCAGTTGCCACTTGGTGTGTTGGTCAAGCTTGTTCCATGGGGTCGTTGTTGTTGGCAGCTGGTAAGAATTTCGTCGACAAGTTCAATGACTTGAGATTTAGACAAAATGGTAGACAAATGTAATTTCCATATTGTAGGAACCAAAGGAATGCGGCACTCATTACCAAATGCTCGGATAATGGTTCATCAACCTTCTGGAGGTGCTTATGGACAGGCAACTGATATTCAAATTCAGGCTGAAGAGATTTTGAAACTCAAGAGACAAATCAATGAATTGTATGTTAAGCATACTGGACAAGTCATTGATGTTATTGGTAAGCTTATTAGTGCTTGCTTTAAACACTGCTGTTCCTGTTTTGATGTCGTATGAGTTTGAATCACCATGATCTTATAATTTTTGATCCGTAGAGTCAAATATGGAACGAGACAAATTCATGAATCCGACGGAAGCTAAGGCATTCGGTCTCATTGATCAAGTACTAGCTCATCCACCCAAGTACACGGATGAAGATGATATGCAAAAACGGGCTTCCGTATAATTTCTGTCATTGTCGCAGTGATACAAAAGTTATGCTAAAAGTGTATGCGCATTTACATGAAAATCGTTGTTTGTTGGGAGTTGCAATCAAATGAATAAAAATATTCGTCATTTCAGTTAATCATTATTCTGAAAAGCTTAAACTACTCACAGTATTTAATTGAATGGAGTATAGTCGAGTTGTCGAATAGTATTTTTTACTTTCGTTACGACAATTCCAAGCGTATCAGGAAAAGAGGAAGATGAAAGTAACATTAACATTATTCACAATCTCGTTTCAATGGAATAATACTCGTTTGTTTGCGCGAAAACTATTTACACAGACCTTTTTTCGCTTCGCAGCAAAAGTTATTGAAACACAATTTTTGTATATTGTATACGTTTGTTGTCTCGGTCTCGAACACTCAATCATAATGTGAACTTGTACTTATTGACACTTGTCCATCAATATTTTAATGCAAAATTATTTTTAATGTTCCTTCCTGCCTGTTCATGTGTATGCTTTGGCACGTGCTGGCATTTCAGAATTTACATTAACACTTTCGGCATATTAGTTACATTTAGGATTTGATCGGTCGAAACAACAGTTTTCGATGAGAGATTGAGTTGCAACGTTGCAAGTTCCTAATCAGCGGAACTCTGTTATCTCTGTAATTTTAGATCCTGTGCAATCTTATACTTATTAGTATTAGTTGTTACTTCATAATTTTAGTTGGGTTTCTTTGAGCAAGAGTTTTGCCTTAAGGCCGGAGTCCACTGACTCGGTTTTCGCCTATCGCTACCATTGGCAGACGAGGGAGCCGCGAATGGCTAATTTTTAGCGTTGACGAGTCCACTCAAACAACAAGGCGATCATGAAACTGGTAGCCGTGGCCAAAATAGGCGAAATCGCTTTCTGCAAAAAGGCTCAAATAAGTGGACCCGCGTTCAAAATAGCTGATCATAGAGCAAGACATTCTTGTTTTCATTATCCTTTTTAATTTTTGTTAAATGTTTAAACAAACTTATATGAAAGTGACAAAAATAACTAAAACAATTACTGGTACGTTTTTTTTTGAGAATTAGTGACATGTCTAATTGAAAATGAGAGTGGTAGGTGCTACTGCGCAGTAGACCTGTTACTAGATTTATTGATGATTTGATGATTGATGCATTTATCAATACGTTCCTTGTCTTTCTATTATAATATTTTATTTGAATTGTAAACATTTAAACATGTAAATAGAAATGTAGGATATTTTTAAAAATAATTTTTAAAATGAGACGCGTTGATATTGATCGTAATTGATGTTGTAATATGATCAATGAATAATCATCAAATCATCATCGTCTTCATTGTTATATAAGACTGCATCACGATGGAAATTATAATGTTAATTAAAATTATTAATAATTTTTATAATATTCATCACTTACTAATAACTTATAATAAGTGATGAAGTGATGATATTGATGAAAAAAGTATAATTTGTCCTGAACGTAAATGCTCTAGCACACGAAATACCCACATCCCACAACGTGTTCGCGCGAACAGGGAAAAATAGTTGAGCTGAGTTCAACTACGGCGAAAGGCCATAGCCGGTGGTGGCTATGAGCGATTCTTCCACGACGCCAGTAAGTGGACCCATCATGGCGAATTTATGGCACGGTCGCGCGAACAGTGCTTTCGCGTGTCGCGGCTATGGGCGATGAGTGGACTCGTCAGTTCGCGTCATTTTGCGAATAGCTCGTGGTGGCTATGCGCGAAATGCTTAAGTGGACTCCGGCCTTTAGGCGAATCAGAATAAGGCAATAAATAATGACGGAAGCGTCGGAAGCAGTTGGCGTTATTAATCCTTTGTTGTCTATGGAAGAAGA
>JABASF010002857.1:0-12582 GCA_019776145.1 Harlomillsia oculata
GGGGATGTTATAATATAAATTCATTGAACTGCGTGAATGATACAAAATGTATTTCCATGAATCCAAGAGACTTGTGCGTCTCGCCATTACAGAATTATTACAAAAAGTACAAAAGTTACGTTTTAGTTAAAAGTAGTAGTGAGTAGTTAAGCATTTTCTTTTCATGTCAAAATATCCTTGAACTACAGAAACAATCCACATATTCTTCACATGGATTTTAAATTCTTATATTTATGATCTTTCCTTTATTAAAGTCAACGTTTAACGAAATAAAACATGCTATGACATGAAAATCATCCTAATTCTCTAAGAAAACGGGACGCAAGAATTATTTTGTCACATTACGGTCCGTAAACTGAATCGGTTTTGGCCACATGACAACCGACCATGTAAAATTCATGAACCAAAAATGACGTAAGTATACGGGCACTGAAAACCAGTATGTCTGTTCCCACGCTAGTATATTTTAATTAGCACGCAAAGTATCGTAATAAGGTTACTGAGCATCGTCATAATTTGAAGTTCTTCCTTATCTTGAATGATGAATTTGAAAATTTCATCCAAATATCATACAATTTAATAAGCTCCTTTGAACGACGTCACTTTCATGTGCTCGACTTTCATATTGAATACGCGTTAAGTACTAAAAACAGAAATTATTGTAGTATATTATATTAGCCTGTAGTAAGCTAGCAATCAAGTCTTTACTAGCGAATGCGATTGCGATGCGACATTCCAGGTAATCATGAACGAAAAAGTCCGAGCTTACAAAGCAATGACAATTTTATATAGGATAATTAATTATAATTATACAGTCGAACCTCGATATAAAAGACATCTCGGGAAGACGGAAATTTGACTTATGTGGAGGAGGTTTCTTATAACAAAGTACATTTATAATACATTCAAAACATAGAGAACCGTAACTTTAGTTGAGAAGACCTTAAAGCGGAGGAGATTATTATAATGAGGTACATTATACGAGGTTTGACTGTAATTAGAAATTAATCTCTGCAGAACCTTCGTACTGCGTGACATAATCTTTTTCGTTTGTGAGTTTTAATTTTCATAAAGCTTATAATAAGTTTGTGAAGAAATGGCAAAGTAAATTATTATGATCCTGATTTGATAGCACATTATGCTTTATCAAAGAAACGGAAGAGATAGAAATATGAATATAGCAGATTATAATGCACTCCATAGACAAGCACAAAAAGTGAATATGAATGAATGAAAACCCAAAAGTACAACTACAATTTACAATTCATTCATAATAATTCTTGGTGGGCAGTGAAGTGGTGACCGGTGAATGAGATCAGATAGAATTGAAGTAGTGTAAAGTTGCGTGTTAAGACGCACCCTTTACTGTAAGAAATGTGTATGGAACGAAAAAAAGTAAAGTAGCCAACAGCTACTAACCAACCACACACTTTGACTTGACTACAGTGTTTCGGTTGAGTACACAACAGAGTGTATTGTCTTGACCTACTGTGTACTTTTATTCTGATAATTATTGTACAGTCTTTTTGGTCATTTACAGACCTTACTAATTACTTGTGGTTACAGTAGTAAACCAGCAAAAAGGTCAGGACGAAGTCGTAATCAGGTAAATCATGCAAAAATGAGTCAGAATATTATAGCCTGAACCCTCAGACATCGTCATCATCATCACACGAGTCCAAATTGTCCAAAACAAATTAAAATGCGCATTTAAGATGTAACCATGTAACCTACAAGACCACGGAAAAGTACATTTTCAAATATCTTGATCTCTGAGTCATTTGTGTTACATCTTGCAGTAGAAATTTCGCCATTAAAGTGTTTTAAAAAAGTCCTTGGTGTGGCGCGTGGCATGTTAGTGAGGAATGACTTTCCAAGAAATGCTTTTTAGTAAAAGGGACATTCATTAAAACAAGCAGCGGCCAGGTTCATTATGAAACTCACAAAACCAATATTCGACAATGCTCTGTTCCTTCAATTCACGACACACAGAAATACTATAATATAAAATGCAAATATTGTTTTTTTTACTGTGTAACTAAAATTAATGTGCACGTGACCAACAACTGTTCAAAATGAGCAGTTGTAGTAGTGTAACGTGTACAGCAAGCTTACTATATTATTAATACATATTCACAAGTTTATGTTTGTTTGCCATTCAATTCAGGCCTTGCGAATGTTGACAGTGGACCGTTGTTTGCGTGGACACAATTCTGAGTCAGTCATTGTCATAGTACCTCAAGACGTCAAAGACTCAGTCAGAATAAAGGTCACTACGACTGCCAACACGACATGCAAATTCCACCCTATATAATCTGTCTAGATGTAACGCAATAGTCCTCATTGTAAATCATAAATAATGGGACAAAACAAAATGTGTAATTCAAGGGAGCTACACAAGTACACTTATTCAATACAAGTACATAGTAAGTACAGTTAAAGATGATCGCATGGTCATCAAGTCATCATTTAAGAATCCTTCGTTAAAAAGTAACCATTTTTAAAGAGTCTGAAATTGCAACTTTAAGTTAAGACCTACTTAAATTTGCAAGGAGCGTAAGTTATTCTGTAAAATTAACTCACGAATGGTTTATTTTTCGCCATAATAATTAAATACGTCAAGTCGATCAAGTCAATGCAATGGATGAGATGATGCGAGATGAGGAGGTTTTAGAAATAAAGAGATTGTTGGACGGATTTCTCTTTTCCATTAACTTGGACTACTTGAAATTCTATAGCTTGACGAATTCTTAATTTTGCACACCGAGTTGAATGAAAATTAGACTATCCACTATCATTTATCCTTCTCACAATGCTTATCTGGGATCTTCAATTTGAGTACTTTTCATGGTATATTCAAAAGAAGAAACTCTCATTATAACCCTCTCATCATGCAATGAGTTCACTCTGCAGCATGCAGCACTGGCAGTAGTAGCACTTGGTCATCCGGATTTTAATGAGAATTTCCCTATATGAAGTGGTTTTTTTAAAGAAACGTATATATTCGCCATTTATTCAGGTAAAGCAAAAAAAGTTGTGCATGAGACCACGACAAGCTCGTAAGGCTGTTTATATTTGAAGGAAACGGTATAGAAATTGTATGAAAGTTTGTCCTCGTGAATGCACGTGTTTTGTTCTCAAATAATCATTCACAGGCAAGCGGTTTGGTGTATCAATTCAAAGTAATTTGTGCAAATTTACTTTATCCATTTAATTAAACTATGAACCTGCCTGATTGGTCACAAATGAAAGATCAACTAAAAATCTCTACTGATTCCAATTAATTTTTTTAATTAAAAGTATTTTTTCCATTTCTCTTGGTTCTTTGTCTTTACCGAAAACAATAATTAAAAGTTTTGTGAAAAACTGACCGTAAGGAATTTGAAACCAAGGCTCAAATTGTCAGAAAATGAAAAGTGACAGTTTTGTCTCATCAACACATGCATGATGATTAGTTTCAGACATTCAGAATTTGCTAACTACAATGTAATACAAGTTGTAAATACGCATTTTTGGACGTCTTGAATGACGGTGATGCATATCTGCGCATACTAAGTATGTCTTAATTTTTCTTCCAACTGCCTTAGCTGAGTCATGATTTACGTAATTTCCTTTCATTTGTACAAAATATATATTCAAAAAGAGCAAAAATAATGAATGGCACGCCATAGGTGACAAACAATTGCACAAAACTTCCATTGTCGTAGCATTGCATGAAATTGCGAAAACGTTGAAACTTGAAACAAGACTGGGATACACTTTGGAACATAACATTTTAGCGTTTTAGCATACAACTGAATCAACACTTTGCTGAAATGAAATGAAGACATGTATAATATGCTGCTAAAAAGTAAAATGATTTTTTTGTAGTTCTTTGTCATTAACGCGTAGTTTTTTTGCAAAAGTAAGTGAATCTGTTCAATGTTTTCACATTGACTCCTTAATCACTGAGAACACGTTTAAAATACACAAAAAGTAAATTGGGACACTGGGAGACAATAAGTCTACAAAAAATGTCCAATCTCCTACTCCTCCTGTTACACGGACGATGTCATCATCACCATCATCATGTAAAAATCCATTTGCATATCACCACGTCTCGAGTTATCTTTGACCCAGAAGTTTTCAAGTCGTGCGTTGTTTTTGAGTCGTTGAGTGCGTCATTCTTTCAGAATTTGGATTTTGATAGTCTGAATTTACACAACTATACAAATGTGACTGAAAGAAATGATTCCTTACTTTGACACTAATCTATCTCAAACAGACGTTTACATGATGAAATAAGCAATTAAATAGCAGTAAATTTATCCAACTATGTCATTCATTTTCCGTCAACGTTGTAAAGAATGTAGTTTAAACGCAATCTCAAACGCAAATCATTGGGCTACTACAAAAGAAAGAACATTCTGTGGGAATATATGCTGTTTTCACAGAAATTGTGATTGATGATTGTTGTACTGGAAAAGTTGAGTTGTTGGCTTATAGTAGTAATTCGAAATGGAAGAAAAAATTCACTAAAGCTTTGTTTCTTGATACAACAAATTCAATTACGTTTCTCAGGAACTGTCTCATTAAACCGAAAGAGCAATAAATGCAACCATTGAGTAATTTTCAGAATTCAAATGCAAACTAAAAATGACAGAAAAGACGATGATGAGGGTAAAAAAAGACAATAAAATTGTGGGAAGAAATTGTAATTGGGTTTGTATTGCATTGAAGTCGTAAAAAATACTTTATTGTGTGTCTCCATTAGTGGAATAATGTTACACAGTAACGTCACGTTCTATTCAATTTCCATAATACAACGCACTATGTAATATGCAAGTATACGCTTGTAAATGGAAATGCCGAATAGAGATTGGAGACTACCTTCGGAAATTACTTAAGGTCAATGTTATGTAATTGTACGCTATGATGAAGGAATTGGTGAGCAAAATAGTAAAATATGCATGTCCTATCCTACTGGTAGGAAATGGGATAAAAATCCTCATTTCGTGGTTGAGGATAGGAATAATAGGAAACTGAAAGGACGACGGTAAAAATTATAATATACAGAAATGACGGTTAGAATTTTGCATTTGATTTTGATGATGACGCCGAGCGCAACGATCCTGTGCTTGTTCATCATAAACTGGAAATTCCAACCTCATGTAAGGTTTTTTATGGGACAGTTAAGACTAATTTTCTTTGTTTGGCAATGAGAGAGCAAAAGGAGGGACATGAACATATAAACTGACATGGTGCTAATCAGGAGGAACCATAAGGCAAAAACACACGAAACAGAAGACTACTCAAGACTAAAAGAATAATAAGGCTCCCTGACACTGTGCGAATTGCGTCGTTGTTTGTGCATTTATGTCCCAAACTGTGCACATTTGTCTGCATTATATAGTTTATACTTGCCATTCTGTCAAGATCGGAATTCAGAGATCATGTGCGTAATTTATTCCATAATACCTTATAGCCTCAACTTTCCTTTTCCTCGTGATGAGAAAGTGAGGTAGAGGCCCTTCTCTGGTTATAATATGCAGTGACAAGACGAACGGACGTCTTCGTCTACTTATGAGCATGCAGAAATCATCTATCATTTCCACGAGATGCAAAACACAAAAATGTGGAGGAAACAAGCTGGTCCCATGGCCACGATAACAATCCGCCCCAAAATCTCATTTAGGAGTTTTCACACAATTTCACAATCGCATTACGCATTGCGTTCTTTGCATTAGTCACTATCAATTGTCATCATAGTGACTAGTAACAGACATTATGGAGGTAAAGGTAGAGCTAACGTTGTGTGGTTGAGTAAAGTAGAAATTAGTGCCGATTTGAACGGGACGAAGGAAAAACGACGTAATACGTGCACTACAGGTGTGTGACGCATTTGACATGAATGAATGCCAAGGTGTACACACACTCTCATCTATGGACATCAAGTTGAGACTTTAAGACTAAGACTCCTCCGTGTCTGATCCTCAATCCTCATTTTGCAAAGCGTATGTAGTAGTTCATAGTACAAAGAGACTTGAGCAGGTTGCAAATTAAGTACAGTCCACAGCAGTACTCACCACACCACAATACAATACTCACTTGAACAACTTTTTAATGACGGATGCATGCATCTACACAAAACACATCTGCTCCTTGTTCTCTGCCTTCAGGAGGCAATGCAATGTGCGTTCACAGATGTTGACTTGAAACTTGGTCATATTGACGGAGCTAATTTGGGATTCGATTAGTTTCTTGTTCTCTCAACAATGAAGTCAAGAGGAAGTGATTTGGGAAAATAAGAAAACAGAAGGAAAGTGTGGTATATATAATAGAATTTGAACGGAATGAGAGAGATAATTTCTGAGCAAGACAGAGCGTTGAGCTATTATTCTTACCTGCCCATCGACCCATCTTCTTGAGGTCGGCATTCATTCCAAGTATTTGTCCCACCCACGTATTGTATATAACATGAATGAGTTCCGTGCCGAAGTAGAAAATGATGAAAGTCGTCACTGCTAAACCAGCCCATT
This sequence comes from Harlomillsia oculata, assembly GCA_019776145.1. NCBI lineage: Eukaryota > Metazoa > Arthropoda > Collembola > Entomobryomorpha > Oncopoduridae > Harlomillsia > Harlomillsia oculata. Next base: position 6,519 of record JABASF010002857.1, read on the forward strand.
CTAACGAATTGAGCCCGAAGATAGTGAAGGCTTTGATTGCAGCACCCCAAGAAAGCATGGTTCTCCTTCTTCTTCACAAAATGGAAGTAGAATAAGCACAACACTGCACCGGGGTACTCTGAGCCTTCTTTTCGAATGCACAAACGATGAAGCGAAGGAGCAAACTCCGAAAGTCCGAAATGTCGGTTCCGAATGGAAAGGGTGCTTGGTGCACTTAAGAGTTAGGAGGAGAAGGACTAGAAATGTGGACTGCGACGTCGCTACGGTAGTCTTCCACGTACATCCGTCTGTTTCTCTTGATTTGAACACACTTGAAAGGCACAACAAAAATGCTTCACACACTCTCCACACGATCCACTAAGAAAACTGTCTCGGACTCAAGCAAGCCAGAGTCCTACGAAAAACTTTGACCCCTGACCTCGGAGATTGAATATGTTACTTGTCTAAGGTCTCTGGGAAGAAAAGGCTTTTTTTCTTGATTGTGTAGAATGACGACGAAAAACCAGGACCACGAGAGAGTAGAGAGGCACAGGTGGCACGTCTGTACGCCAACGAGCCTTCTGTCAAGATTCAACCCTCAAAGGGTGAAAATGGTTGAGACGGCTTCAGCTCCCAAGAATTTTTCACCCTGTAAGAAGAAGAAGGGGAACAGCAAACAGCAATGTCTCTGTCTTCTGTACTTCTTACCTGCGTCTTGTCTTGTCTTCCAAAGCAACTTGCACTGTTGTTCTCTCAAGTGTTTTGTGTGGTTATGTATGTGCAACCCTTTCTTTTTAAGCCATTTGGCACTATAAAATGTACTTTACTATAACGTCAAGTCTCCTCAGGTGTGCTACGTACACACACACATACTCTCACGAAACACTATCACATCACCTACGACCATATATTTCATATATACACAACACACACTGGCCACGCTCATTGATGCCACCACCACCTCCTTCTCAGTTGATGTTGACTGCCACAATCTGCACAGTGACCATCGTCCGTCTTTTTAGCTCCCACTCTAACAACATTAGTTAAAGAATCATTTCTTGGCTGTTGGCTCTTCTTGAGGGAAACTGGCAAACTGGCTTGGGGAACAGAACATAAACGCTTTCCTTTGCTTTCCATCCTCTTCCACGACCACTGCTTACGTATACACGTACTACTGCTCACCTTCCTATCATCTCCTTATGAAATACACGTTGTATACTCACCAGTTTCAAATCCCATTTCGTCGTAGTAGTAGTCAACGTCACTACTACCATTTAAAAGCACAAACTTTAGTTATGCTTGCTTGGTACAAATCTGCAAATGCAAACGCAAAGCATATCCTTATCCTCATTCGCTTATTTCATATCCTAGTCTCCTATTCTCTCCATTGCATTTTGTGCTTTTATCACATTTCTACTCTCTGGGGCATTGCAAAGTATTCTACTACTACAGTTGGAATAGCATAATTATTACAGGTGTCTATAACTGTGCTTCTTCTTCTTTTTTTCTTCTTCTTCTGTAGCTCACATGTTCTTGTCTCTACAACGTGTTCAATCAACTTTAATACTACTACTGTATACATCACCATTCACCATTCAACACCAACTCATCAAATGAATGAGTTCAAGTCCTGCAGTATACACACTTCACAATACAACTTTACAACACTATGTAATGTACTAATGTACATAATTTTGTACTCATTCGTTCATCAATAAAACTGATAAAATTGCGAACAGCCGATGAGGAATGTGAGTGGAATGCATGCATAGTGGCAACTGGCAAGATGGGAACGTAACTGATGATACGTACTATGTAGAGTTTTATTTGTCTTATGCTAAAAACTATAAGTGGAATTTGTATGAAGTTACGAGCAAGAATTCGACATCGACAACGCATCGTCGACTTCTATTAAGATTGTCTTCACCTTCACTGTTCGTCGACGTGAGTAAGCAAAGTTAATTAACTCTTCATTATGATGAACCAGACTCACTTTACTTCCGTCCTGTGCACTTTTAACTGTTACACACACATTTTCCATTGATTATGCAACTACTATATACTAGACACTTATTGCTACTGTCATTAATTATATAAGTATAAAAGAGATGTTGATGCAGCAATCCAACGTTCATTCATTTCATGTAGATCGAACATAAGTCAACTTTGTGTCTGCAAGGACATTCATTGATTAAGATTGAGATTTGAGATAATGATTGTAAAATTGCGGGAAGTGAGTTGAGGTGACTTAGTTTTTCATGCGTTTGCTAATATGCAAAAATGCAATGCAACGTGTTGTTGTGAGTTATGAGTGATGGAGACTGTCCCAAAAAGCCATCGGCGTAATGTGCGAGTGAGAGATGTAGACACAACATCGTAAATTACTTACAATAGGTGCAAAAGTCTAGATATTTTAAAAAGAGTGGTCATAGTCTGCCGTTTACGTTTGGGGAATGCAAAATAACTATGATGATGATGATTGTAACAAATGTTATAAAACGTTGTTACAAACTCACTGCTGTGGCGTGTCAGCTATAGTGACTCATTCAATTTCAATGGCTTACTATCCTATAATGTCCACTTTTTCGTGAGTGTACAAAAAGCACGCAATTCCCGTAGCGTAGTATAGTAGTAGTAGTAGTAGAAGTTGTAGAAGAAGTAGGAAGTAGTAGTTGTAGTAGTAAGATTCTGTAAGATAGTAACACGCGGTCATCGTCATCATCATCATCAGTGTTACCTGGAGATAGGGACGGACAGGATCAAAACATCATATTAAGCGTTTGACGATGCATAGAATATGAATATGAAGTCTGTGAGATGATATGAGAGAGACTGCTGACTGATGATAACTCACTGCTCAAAGATTGCGAAGTTTTTGCTATGGTGCTCATGGAAGCATGCAAAAATATAATGCAGACAAACGCAAAAAGCAAAGGTAAATGGCAAAAAGGAAAGAAGTTATGTTATGAGTGCCATAGTGCGAAAGCCCCTCATTCAAAGTCCTTTTTTACTTTTAGGTCATTCCACAGAAGAGAGTCAATACGTTGACCGGTCGTTGTTGCTGGTTGCTCAGCAAGTAGGCAATGAGGTCGCTCACTCAACATTTTATCTTTGTCTATCTTATGTACTGTGTAACATTAAGGGTTTTTCTCAATCACCTGTGGAAGAGTGTCTTCTTCTCGCCTGCTCCTTCGTCTTCTGGTTCTGGTGCGATCGCAATCATGATTTCCCTTTGCTTTAACGTCTTTTTACCCATTAAAACACAACTATTACAATGCGTATTTTAAGCTTTTCCGTTACGCCGACGGTTTAGGGTATCATTCAGTTCCACAGGTAGAAGAAATAATAAGGTCCCATTTTTCTCTTGTGTCTACAACAGACTGACGACAAACCAACCAAACCAAGCTTCTTCTCACTCTCAACACTTTGTTTAATGCTCAAAGAACACTGCCCATAGCCATCCTCATGGGGAACAATCCTATCTCACACACTTCCTTTCATAAACTAGTCCATCTGGGACAATATTTTATGTCATGTACCATCGTAGTCGTCGTCTCTTCCACTGACGTACATAAATGCCATTGTCCATGCTTTTAGTGGTTATACGAGGACATTTGGACACAAAATACTTGCAATCACAACTACGAAAAGTTTAAGATGCTTTTCTAATTGTTCCATATTTGGACCCTGTGCCCAGTTTGGAATCATATCCCTTTGTGTTCTACAGATTAACGTGAACAGGCAAACCAAAAAATGCATTTTATGTAATTTTTATAGATCATCATTATCACTTTGTCACATAGGCATCGTCCATCACCGTATAAAGAAACGCCCATCACGAGCTCCTTCTAAACTCACTTTGAAAAATGGCTGACGAAATTATTCTTATGGTCTTAGGAAATCACAACCAAAGCATATTATTATTTATGATCCATGTGTCCCCATCTCCCCATTGAATTTACTTCCCAGTTCCCAATTCCAAGTTTGCATAATATGTAAACTTTTGTCAAAAAACAAACATCCGAGCCCTATCCCAAAATGAACAAATGACCATTGTTTGGTCAACACTCTTACTATACAAAGTTAACTTATTGCCCTCACAGACAACTTGCTGACTAAATCTAACTGTACCTATATTATTCCCTATAGATTACCAATAATAACTACTCTTCCTTATTGTTGTCCACCACCTACCTGTATAACATAACTATTACAGTATACCTGCATATTTATTACATATTACGAACATGTCTGCATTCTGCAAGATTATTCAACACAAATCAAGTGCATCATCTTTCATTTTTTATCTTTCGTGCAGATCTTTATACTAATCATAACATAACCAATAACAAAAGTCTCCAAATGTGTTACGATGCAACTCTATAAAACCAAAAGCTTTGTTTTATGCTTGTGCAAGCAAGCGACATAATAGCAATAACACAAGAGTATGAATGTCAAATAATGAAATACATTTCCTGAAATCAGAGACACACTTTTCCTTGCAGCTCCATAATTATGTCATAATAATCAATAACTTTTTGCGGTTGTAATTTTTGCACTCAATTTAGAATAGACAATGCAAAAAAGTTATCTTAAAATTATGCTACTTTACAAAAGGTAACTGGTAATGTTTTGTTAAATAGGAATTCCTTAGATGCCAACCCGTTCGACAAGATTACGACAATGTTAATATTATTATAGCATAATTACGTGATTTTGTGATCTCTTAAAAACCTGACCTGCGCTAATGGAATGAATTGCCCATTTAAAATATCATTGCTCTGAGCATATTTTCCTTGTTTTTTGAACGATATATGAAACTGGTTTAAAAATCGATTGGTAGGCAAGTAAGCATCATTTTTGCATAAGGAATAACGATGAAGCACATGACAGAGTAACAAAGCTAAAACCTAGCTGAAAACCAGCTGAAAACCGCGTCGAACGATAAAGTTGATCGAGAATCCTTAGCTTGAAATGGTTCCATAAGCATTACCAGAGGACCAAGCAGCGGTTTTGATAGTTTTTTGTTGAGCACTGAATAAAATAAATTTTGAGATCACGTGATTGGAAATTTGAAAAAATATATCGTAAAAAAAACTATTTAAGGTCATGATGGCTGCTTCCTTCAAGAATTTGTCTTCATTGAGTCATTTAGTTTCGTGTAACACGCTCCGGTTGTCGGTAAGGGTATTTGTAATAATTAAACTACGTGGCTTTGTGTGATTTGGTGTGATGAGCTGTATAAGCAGCTATTTAATGGACATGTTGTCGATGTAGTATATGTAGTAAATGAATGGATTTTTTGTTTCGTTTGGATTATTGATGATATTTTTGATTTATAGGCTCGTGCTGTTGGGAAACAACGATTGGATAATTCTTTTCGTCTTTTAAGTTGGGGTCGTCGAGGTTTATTTGTGTCTAGTCTTGGGCATCGGAGAGCTGTTCCGATTTCTGTCAATGGGACATTCTTCGTTCAGTCATTGCACACTTCACGAATTGCCTTGAAAGAAGTTGTTCCCTTTAAATTGTCTGATATAGGTGAAGGAATTAAAGAAGTTACCCTAAAAGAGTGGTAAGTTGTTGCTTTGTGAAGAAGTACAAAGGAATTTACTGTACTATTTAAAGTATATCTGCTTGATTGATATTTGATGGTTTACTTGTACGTATAGGTTTGTAAAGGAAGGTGATCAAGTACGGCAGTTTGATCAGATCTGTGAAGTTCAAAGTGACAAAGCTTCCGTTACAATTACTTCACGATATGATGGTATCATTCATAAATTACATTACAAAGTTGATGACATTGCATTGGTGGGTCAACCGCTCGTGGATATTGAAGTTGGAGAATCTTCTGGTGTCCCAGGTGAGTCATTAAATCATTATAATTGTCGTTGACAAAGTACTTTTGTACTTTTGAGATATTTGTATATAATATAAAAAGTGTACATGATGATGATTGACGTGGTGATTAAGATGATCATCACCACGAGGTTCAAGAGGGAGATGCCATTCAATTGGGTGTATCTCAGGAAAGTGTGAGTTTGCCATCATCCGTTCATCAGTCAGATAAAGCATTGGCGACTCCAGC
>JABASF010002858.1:0-12578 GCA_019776145.1 Harlomillsia oculata
AGGCTATAATAAATAATAATAACTGACTGAAGAAGATACCCATGAACAATAAAATATACAGTCAAAAATTAAGAAAGGAGAAAATCAGACAAGATTTCATCATCATACATTACAAAATACTTCTTCAAAAAAAAAGAGAAAAGTCGTCAAAAACGTGCTCCTAAAACTATGTACACTATTTTCACTCGATCACCAGATGATTATGAGAGATGATTCAAGAAAGACAAAATGTTTCGCGGACTAGCGCAAGGGAGCTATGCATAGGCGATTAAGGCATCGCGAAAGTATAATAATGAAAGCGTGAGTACACTTTCTTTTGCAACTTCAATTTATTTAATCGTTCAAATTCAGGATGGATTGGAAAATATTTCCGTGCACACTTTTCAAAATCGTTAATTTGGTTCTCATTCCATTCAACTCACGTCTTTGAGAGCATATGATGCATGAAACAATCAATTTAGACTTGGATGAACGTTATCAAGTTATCATATTGACATTGTGGATGAAAACGTTGAATGACAAACCTGATGAGGAGTTTACATTCTCCAGCTAATTCGGCAGTAGTGTAGTAATAACTACGAAATGGGCTGCCAATATGAACAACAGCACGGAATTTTTAAGGATCAATGTATTGGATCCACTGACACAAAAACCGTTCACGCACTTCAATCCACCCTTGCAAACTACATAAAAAGAATGTTCAAAATGTTAGAATGAAATGCAAAATGCGGAATCGAATGAGGTCGATTACTTGGAATGGAATATTCGTCTAAAAAATTCTCTTATGTTCACAGTTCACTAACGATTTTTATGATTGCCCGTATCTCTTTTTTGACGGGAAAGAAGACCCGCAGGACCAGGACCAATCATGTCAATGTCATCCCCCGCCCCCGCGTCGTCAGCATCCGAATTCCAGGAACCTTCTTGTTCACGTCGTCGACGTTGACTAGCCACCATCGTTCGCAGCGTCAGACTTGGGTTCATCTCCTGATGAGCAGGGTTTTCCAACCTAAAAGATATCATGAGCATTTTATATCATTTGAATGATTTGAATGCTCTGTGGCAAAACAGTTATGTCAGGATTTGTTTGATGTGCATGTGCATGTGTATGAATTAGAAAAGTTCGTCAACAGTCAACAACGTACTTGTTGATGAGCACGAGTCATCGTGACAGTTGCAGCAAATATGAGCACCACTGCCAGTCCAAAGGCTGAGCTTCATGTTTTCCTGGACTCGACTCGAGTCGAATCTGGAAAATATGGTGGTTGATCCCGTTCCCTACAAAGGGTGAAACGGTTGGAATACCTTTATTTACAGGATAATCCAAAGTGTCGTCTCTGCATCGTAATTTGCTTGACGAAATATCAAATCCAACCATGACGACTGAGGTAACCGCATCACCGCATGTCACCTCATCTTGACCCATTACTTAATAATAATGTTTTCAATAACTGCTGTATTATATAAGTTGAAAGGTTTTACAAGTACAAGGCAATTTTTATTGGTATAGTTTGTCAACTTCAGTGCGGACATAATAATGTCTCTTTCTTTCATGATTTCAGCGGTAGAATCTCGCTATATAGTTTTCAAATTACTAGATATTTACAAACGCTACAAACGCTACTTCTTAGAATATATTATATAGTAAGTAATTCTATAGAGCACTACAACACTACGAGAACCAATTCGTTAAAGTGTCAGACAAGATTAATAAACAAAAACACAAATTTTCTATACAACCAACAGAAACTGACCATTCCACATTATAAGGCAGCAGTACAGTTATATAGTTACATAGTGACAACTAACGAGTTGCACATTGGTTCGTGTTTGTGCTAACACGTAAGTTTTTTTATCTTTACGATCAATCGACACTTTTTGCGTATTAAATAAACAGCAACAGCATAAAAAACATGAAGAACAAGTAAAACAAATGAGAATGCGTATAAAGACAATAAAGAGTAACTGAAGGTGATTATCCGGTTCAAAGAAGACTATAACATATATGCTAATAATAGTAAATAAGCCAAGCTTTGTTCATTTCATTACTTAATAGTGTCTGTTATAAAGTACTACTATAGGCTAATACATGTCTTTTTGAAGTGTACAAACATACAAAGACAAAGAACACGTTCAGGTAATTAAACTAAACCTTTTAAGGCCTTCGACAAAGTTTATGCAAGAACAGAAACATAATTTAACCGATGCACGCATATTCATATTCATATTTAACATTCGATGTTTTTCATCTGGAAGTTCTATTTAATAAATCCTGAAGAATGGAAGTCTTCTTATGGCTATCTGTTGATATTCGATGACTACTTCACTTTGCACATCGTTCTAAACTCCAAACTGCAAAACAAGTGTCGTGCAACGACTTAGAATTACAAAGTGTGACATTCGATAACAATATATCATGCTAACTTTAGTACTTCACGATACGAATACGTACGAGCTTATTACAGCAACAATATATAACATAAGTACCTATGCTAATTATATTCGTAGCCGTGCAGTGAAAGTAAAATGGAAAATATTTAGCAAGTCAAGAAGGGTAAGGGGTACTTTTGGAGATTCTTCTGGATTTTTTAACGACGAATATAGTAACCCGATTCGTCCATCAGAGCTTCATGGCTAGAATTCGCTTTCAGATGATACTGTAAGCCACCGAGCTGCTTAAACGCTTTCGGACAAGTCTTGCACTTAAAGGGTCGTTCTCCAGTATGTATTCTTTCATGCGCTTTTAAATTCCCTGAATTCATGAATACCTTCCCACACCAACCGCAATCGTAGGTTTTATGAGTAAGTTCATGCTCTTCAAGCGCTTCTCGATCATCAAATCCTCGTCGACATCCCCTACACCTAAAAGCTCCATCGTGAATAGGTGTATGAGCTGCAAGGCTTTCCAGTGAGGCAAATTTTCGGAAGCATACACGACATTGAAAGTGCATATCCCCCGTTTTGTGTTCCTGACAGTGTTCTTGTAGTACTTCTTGGCTGGGGAAACCAACACTACACACCGGACAAGTGAACACCACCATCTTCTTCTTTTTTGGAACTTCTGGTTGTATTGAGAACATTTGAGTATGTCGCAATCGATGCTCCAACATAACTTCTTCAGTAGCAAAACTTTTATTGCATATGTCGCAACGAGACACTTCTTTCTTCGGTCGTCCTACTTGCGGAGTGAGGGTGTTAGAATGCAAACTATACCCGGGAACATTATTGTTTAGAATGGAATTGGACGACAAAGCTTTGAGTCGTTCATCACTGGGAACATTGAAACGCCTCAAAGTAGGCAACGTGTTTGATGATTGTGGAGTTCTTTGACCAATGGGCTTTCCTTGAAGACGCGGCATGAAACCGGAACTGGACTTATTTCCGCCAAGAAAACGCTGAGAATTCCTTAATAAATCGTGTAGAGTAAACATCTGCTGTTGGTCTTTGGAATTTCCAGCCGTCGTCGATGTCTGAGGAATTGGTCTCCGTTGAAGTGTCGGAAGCTGTTTGGCCTGACTTACACTGGGTCTTCTAGTCAGTGGCGGTGGCCTTGGCATGCTTGCTGCTATCAAATTTAAAGTATACCAACTATTTATAAACTATTTGTTTATTATAAGATTTATTATACGTACGTGTTACGATTACATACGTAAGTATCCAAGTGAAAAGTATTTGAAGCCAAGCACAAGAGATTTGAAGAGCTTACCCGATGAACTCGGTTTAGGTAAAATTGCCTGAAGTCTTCGCGATAAAATATTAGGTTTACTGTCCTCAACATTCAGTCGATCAAATATGTCACGAGCCGTAAGTACAGGAGGTGGACATGTTGGCGGCTTCCTTTTAGGTTTAAGAGTTTCAACTATAGCTGATTTTATTGTAGATTTATCGAAGGCTTGGAAAACATCTACAAAAATGTACATCGTAAGTTAAACTTGATTTAAGAGGCACTCAGAATAAGAATTCCAAGTGTATAATAGTATAATGCTCAAAAATGGCATTAAGTACTTCTGTTGAAGCTTTGGTCAGGAACATCGTCGTCACATTCCTCGTCATTTTCTAATAAGGACTCTGGGTTCACTATTTTGATCCCGAAATTCTGCGGATACTCGTCATTGTCGTCTTCGTCATCGTCATCCATTTGTGATCTTCGTAATCGTTCACTTTGTTCATCTTGTACCTGTTCCTCCTCCAAGGCACCCAAATCATCCCAGAATCCTTTCCTTTCACAATCTGATTAAACGTTAAAGCCATTCGAATTTATTAATAATGAAAACAATAAACGTATTATAACCTTAATAACCATAACCATAAAGGTCAATACATAATAGTATGATGAAGGAAAACAGTTCAATTAATAATTTGAACAATCGATCAAGACATTACACAATAGTCATTAAGTCATTACCCAGAAAATATAAGAATACAATGACACTTATTGTTCTGTCTAGCCGTCATTTGTCATTATACGATCAATTAAAACTTCAATGCCAATACAAAGTCAATAAACTCGGGGAAAAATACAAAAGTACACTTGACATTTACCTCCATTAAAGGAATGATGCTGATGAACAAAATCATCAGCATCAACACCTTCGAAAAGTTCCACTTCCGGTTGTAACAAACTCATGTCGTCATTATCATCATAACTGTCAATTCTCTCCCGTCTTCCTCGTGAATTATACATGATTGATTTTATGTAAAATCAATAGTTCAAAAAAGCCACCTCAAAAAAATATTACAGAACACAAAAGCGAAGATGTACAAAATTTCACAATACTATTCGAATCGAACTGAACAAAACTGATAAATGAGACAGTGATGATTGAAGGGCATTAGCCCCACTTTCTACACGATCTAAACAACACTAGCAGAACAATGGGCACTAGCACAACTTTCAACTGTTTAGCACAATACTAATGTTCTGTAACACTTCAAAAAATCACGATAAAAATATATGTAAAAACACTGTACATAAAAAAACGTTTACGGAAAGGAATAATGACAAAACGTGTTCTGTCATTTGCCAACTATTCATAATTTTGATGAGCTGAGCAAGGGCGGATTCGAAAATATTAGAAAAACAGTAGTTTGCACAAGTTCTAATAAGGCGAAATGAAGGCGGAGAAAGAGCAAGGGATTTTTTGAAATTGCGTTCGTCGTTCATTGCCTCGTAGTGATGAGAGATTTGAAATACTTGTGTTGGGTTGTGCTTGTGCACGTAGGACTGGTTTTTTTCATGATTCCATCATTGGGGGACTGTACCAATTCCATTGGAGTCAGTGCAAAAAGTAAGTACAATGCAGAAAAACTGTTTTTTAGCATGAGACTTGACTATTTTGCTTTAGCTTTATGTGGGTATGATTATGATATTTTTCAAAGGTTGGTGGCTTTTGCTCAAGCTGCCTTGGCTTGCTTCGTCGTCCTCGCCGCTTTCACTCTCCTCGTCCACCACGTCCACTTTCCAAAAATCTATTCCTCCCATATGAAAACATTCGATTTCGACGAACCTTCATATTATTGTCTGTTCTACACTTTTATTCCTACAAAACGCGAGGGTATGAAAACCGTCATCGTCGCAGTCGCAATTCGCAACAATGTTAAATCTAACGGGAACAATACCAGAAACCCCTTAGCCTTCACCCTTTTTGATTTCAACAGTGATTCTCTGATTCAAGAATTGCATGCTAAATATGAAATATAGAACCCCTTTATAATTCTTAATACTTTTATTCTACGTATGAAATTCTCATGTCAATTAATTATCTGATAATAATACTGTGTGTCTATTGTCTATTATACACTATTTACTATTTAGCTCTAGCTCCTTATAACTTTAGTTCCCTCAGACGTAAGCGTATAATAACCTTTCCATTTTATCGCAAGTTGATCTATTAGAAAAAATGTTAGAATTTGTAGTGGTTTTATGCGCTTATCTGCTTATCTCTCCTATGCGTAATGTAATGAACAACTACGAAATAGTACAGGACCAGAATGAGTTCCTAATTGAAGTTTACTTAGTTTACTCTATGGTGTTGGAGATTTCATTTATAAAAATTAATGAAAATTTGTACATTGCTTTGTTCTGTATAACGCTAAATACAAATACTAAACACTCTTCAAAGGATTAGGAAAGATTTCATGAAGGTTTTTAACCTCTGAAAATTCATTTGCGGTGTTGCATGTTGCAGAATTGCATTGACTGAGAAAGTTCATTTTAGACGCTGGGTGAACTGAACGTGAACGGTTTTCTTAAAATTATGATGGATTGGTTTTTGTCTTGTGTGTTTCATGAAGGGATTCAATATCAAGATTTGCGATTAATGTAGTGGAAAAAAGGTGGATTTCTAGATATGAAATCTAATAGAAATACCTAGGTATGCCTTTAAAAGCGCGCTGGTTAGTTTCATTTCACGGTTTTAAAAAGTAGTTCTTAGTTCTTAGGCAAATGCGTAACAATGTGTCAATTTATGTCTATTCTATTCAAATTCAACACAAAAGTTAAGCAGCTAAATGCAGATTAACTAACGTATATTGCCGCCATCATCGCTGATATAGAATTACATGATTTCCTATTAAACGGCATTTTTATAACGCTTTGTTCTGTCGTCTGTCCAAGTCGATAAAGTCTGAAATATTTAAATAATCACATTTTTGTATTGTCTCGTACATTGTACATTTAATCTGATGTGCATTCCGTAAAGATAATTGGCTTATGCAAGTAATTAAGGTGTTGCAATGGACTGCTCCGAATTGATATCAACTGAACCATTCCATGAATTACACATACAACGCATCATTATTCAATTGTCGTAATTTGGGTTGACCCACTCAACTAAAATTACTTTAACAATGTTGATGTGAAGTGCAAAAATGATTTGAACTCTTTAGCATTCCAGTAATTGAGTCCAGTTCCGATGAGATAATTACAATGATTTTTCTCGGAATTTCATATTGTTATTAGATTTTTCTCTGTTTATTATTTAGGATGTGAGATTCATATTATTTCAATGTAAAAATGAGATGATTTGGATTGGATGTTTGAAGTGGACCTAGGATGATGATGAGACATTAAGAATTCTTCAGAACTGTTTCAAGAACACCAATTTATTCTACTGTACTATCCTATGTATCATATTTACACAATTTACAGGTGTTTTGTACGAGAGTTGAGCGAGCATGTAATTGAAGGTGTATGGAATTGGAATTCCTATTACGCCACCAACGACTGCGACATGGGAGATGGGATGGGACTCCTCCGGAAAAAGATTATCTCATCCTCATGCTATATTTGCACAACATTTTGATAAGAGAGGTTCTGGCTTCTGGCCATATATTCACCATATTGCTTATCTGACAACTATGTGCTATTGTTCCAGATGTAGAAAGGACATTTTCAGGGATTGAAAAGTCCAATCATAAACTGTATTACCATATTTGGTCATGTTTTCCAGGGTCTATACACTCTCTACACTCGACAGTGTTATAAAAGGAAAATGAACGCGACCTTCTTCCTTTGTCTGCTCTGTGCTCTCCAAACAGAATCTTCTTCTGTGTCGTGTTCAGAACTCTTTCAAAAAACCATTAACAATGTGTGACGACGAGGTTGCAGCGTTGGTCATTGACAATGGCTCCGGTATGTGCAAAGCCGGTTTCGCTGGAGATGATGCTCCACGAGCTGTTTTCCCATCCATTGTTGGACGCCCACGTCACCAGGTACTTAATCTCAGAACATTGTTAATGGGGACAAGAATTGAATTTAAAAGTTAGGTTTAGGATCAACATAAAGAATTTTGATTGACTGATTGATATATTATTTGGATTGCCGTAGGGTGTAATGGTAGGAATGGGACAGAAGGATTCATACGTTGGGGATGAAGCCCAATCCAAGAGAGGAATCCTCACCCTCAAGTACCCAATTGAACACGGTGTGGTTACCAACTGGGATGACATGGAAAAGATTTGGCATCACACTTTCTACAACGAGCTGCGAGTTGCCCCAGAAGAGCATCCAGTCCTTCTCACCGAAGCACCCATGAACCCAAAGGCCAACCGTGAGAAGATGACTCAAATCATGTTCGAAACCTTCAACACTCCAGCCATGTATGTGTCCATCCAAGCTGTGTTGTCCCTCTACGCGTCCGGACGTACGACCGGTATTGTTCTCGACTCTGGTGACGGTGTGACTCACACTGTCCCAATCTATGAAGGTTATGCTCTTCCACACGCCATGCTTCGGCTTGACCTTGCCGGCCGGGACCTTACTGATTACCTCATGAAGATCCTTACCGAACGTGGTTACACTTTCACCACCACTGCTGAACGTGAAATCGTTCGTGACATCAAGGAAAAGCTTTGCTATGTCGCTCTTGACTTTGACCAAGAAATGGCCACTGCTGCTTCTTCCTCATCCCTTGAGAAGTCATATGAACTTCCCGACGGTCAAGTCATTACCATCGGAAATGAACGTTTCCGCTGCCCAGAAGCTCTCTTCCAACCTTCTTTCTTGGGTATGGAAAGCGCCGGAATCCACGAGACTACTTACAATTCCATCATGAAGTGCGACTTGGATATCCGCAAGGTAAAAACCAATACTATATTAATACAATGCAAATTGCAACTTCCAACCTGCAAATGCATCCAATCTCTTCTAGTTACTGAATGCATTTGCATTGTATGCATCCCCATATTCATAATAATAACTCTTTATCTGAAAAATTAGGACTTGTATGCCAACACCGTGTTGTCTGGAGGTACTTCCATGTACCCAGGCATTGCTGACCGTATGCAGAAGGAAATGACCAACTTGTCACCATCCACGATGAAGATTAAGATTATTGCTCCACCAGAACGCAAGTACTCCGTCTGGATCGGAGGTTCCATTCTTGCTTCTTTGTCCACCTTCCAACAAATGTGGATCTCCAAGCAAGAATACGATGAATCTGGCCCAGCCATTGTTCACCGCAAATGCTTTTAAATCAATGTTTCCAACTCATTTTCCAATTATATTGTTTATTTTCGACATAATCACTAGTCACTTTACAATTTAAATTGACGCATTAAATAAATCGAGAATCATTTTGATTTCCAATTCGAATTCGACTTAAACCAAAGTTCAAACTTGGCGTTGTTTTTCTTTTCTGTTTACAATCTATTTTCTTGTTTCAATCCAGCAAGTTTCCATCAGTTAAACAAGTAGGTAACGGTCTATATTAACTGAATGAAACAACATTCTTAAGCATAAAAATAAAAATGTTGATGATATAAATGGTGTTGACATTGACATGATACGCAAAGCGCAAGGACAAGAAGATCAATTTAATTTGAAAAAGTCAGCGGCGAGACTGCATAAAACCTGATTGTTTTTATCTATGGTATAATATTAATTGTGCTATTCGAGTAAGGCGAAATAGCGAAATGTAATCTCGATTGAGGTCATTAAAATTTATCAGAAAATCGATTCATTTTTAAATTAAGTGCTTTTTCTGTTCACTACTCAATGCCGATCCATGTTGCCCTTGCTTTGGAAGATTTGGAATTGGAACTGTATGATATATAGCCGGATTTCACGTAACCCCAGAAAAACGTGACTAGTAATACGAATACGATTTACTAAACGAGCATGCAAAACTGTTCATGAAACTTTGCCCATGAAATCAAAGGTATATTAACAAGGTACATCAAGTCATTAACAAGCTGATAAGCCGTTTTTGGACAGGAACACACACAGATTAGCAAGTTATCATGCATATATGATGAGGTGATGACGCAAATAATTACAGAATGACTGACACAAATTGCAATCATAATATAACCCGAATAGAAAAGTAACACATTACCCTCATTTCTAAATTGGTTCATTCAGTCAAGGGATTAAGTTGAAGCTTAAAGTGTCTTTGTGAATCGACCTAAAATCAAGATATTGCGAACAATGGATAAGCAATCGCCACCCATGAAAAGGTATTGTAATTTACATTTAAATACTTACACTTACAACCAAACAAAACACGTATTGTAAATAAGGTTCGTGAAAAAAAACCTTGAAGGAATGATAACAATGATATGCAAGGTTGCGAATTTGCGACGCTCTTGCTAACATCATAGTATTAGAGGTATAAGGGTTGCTATTTCTATATCCAAATACAATCTTTAAGTGTCAAAATTTTGAAACTTTAGTGACTTAATTGACAAGTTCAAAAATTGTGTCTCATCAGTTCCGAAGTTCCGATGTATTTACTGCTTTGTTGTTGTAGATATCCTTTCAGTCCGAAAGCTCGACCGCGTCGTTCACGTCAATTACCACCGAAAACGCCACCGCCTCCACCACCAACAATGATTAAACATCCACAAAGTTCAGAAAAATGGAGTTGTGATTTTTCTCGGAGCGTCCAAATCAGGAAAATCAACAACGGTAAAGTACAGTTGCATTTACATGAACTGCATGAATGAATACCATTGTGAATGCATTCTGACATTGAATGTTTTTAGATCAACACATTGTTTGGTTACCGGAGCATATCACCAAATGAAGAGGACGGGACACAAAGTATCCTGGAGTTTCGAACTAATTTGAAGGCGAAAAAGAACTTACGTATTATTGATACACCTGGATTCGGAACGCATATTTCCAAGGATGCTCAGATCCTAGCGACCTTAAAAAAGTACATGGATTTCGATCCAGATTTGCAATCATGCATTCCACACGTGGTGGTCATAGTTGGACGATTCGACGATCCCAATCTAACGCATGCAGATTCCTCGTTTGTTCGATCTCTCAAAGCAGTGAATTTGCTCAAAGGAAGACTTTTGGATCCAATGTCCTCAAATGTCATTGTGTTGCTAACCCACTGCATGTCAAGTCATAATGAGCAGATTAATGATCCGGAAGTCAAATTGAACGCTGTTCGCAAAGCTATACAAGACTACACTGACTTTCCCCAAAAATGTCATTTAGTACTGGGTGAAAATGAATCAGAGAATTGGAATTTGGAACCTGTTGGCGATGGTTTTAAACTTCCTACGAATCAAGTCTACCCGTACAATCTCATCGAAACCATAGTTAGCATTACGAACTCTTCTGCAGCGACCGCGTTAGGAGCAGAATACTTTCGCTATGTCCTTCTCATGAGACAAAATGTTAAACTATTTCATCACTTGTCACTACCTTTAGTCAGTATGGAGAGAAGTAGATGTCAAAAAGCGTACGCTTTGCTAAAATCTTCAGGTGATGGTACATTGACAATTTGACTGCCCTTAAAACTAATCTTCACTTACAAAAACCGAAATCAGACGAGTGACAAAAGGTCAACCCACCACAATTACGTTCATTTCGTACTATTATATGTACTATACAGTTTATTCTTTGTAACACAGGGAATTTGTTTGTTTCAACAGTTTCAAGTTTACGTTTTTATCAAACTCGCGTTTAACTCACGTTTTATCAAAATTATTACTGCCGGACCAAAATAAAGAGTTTGTTGTGTGTAGTAATTCTTTCAATGAACATCAATCACATGAACCATCTTTCCACCCGTCTTTCCAACGTTCATCAACAAGACTGCAATCAAATTCATTCTTGCCCAGCTTCCTATTGACTTCATTATGCATGTCACATAACCACAGTGCAAATGACCGTCGTGAGTTTGTTTCCGGTGGACTTCTTCTCATCCTGCAATAAATAATTTGTACAATATTAAGTTCCAGTTTTTTACATTTTAATAACTCAAAAAAATTAATATTTTTGGTTAGGAACTCACGATACTCGAAAGTCATCAGCACAATGATCACAAGGATAATATTTGGAAAATAGTTTCATGAGAACGGACATTTCTTTTTGCTGACGTTCGTTGGGGTCATCGGGAAAATACGCCGCCATTGTGTGCAAAAATGACCAAGTGTTTCGACCCAAATCGTCTTTATCCAAGGGACATTGGTGTTCATCTGAAGGACGTGTTCTGTTACTCTGTTCAAAAGGAAAAAAAACAAAAACAAAAGTTTTTACAAACGACACTTATTTCAAATATTAGTTCAAAAATAATTTGCTCACCATTTCTTTACCAGCTTCTTTTGACTGCTGATTCGTCCAAGATTTAAAATCAGTGCAGGCTCTGCAACGTTTCTTTTTTAACTCTTCTTTCTCCTGTACATTTTTAATGACTGGTGGAATATTTTCCTTGTGTATTTCTGAATCATTGCTCACCTCACCAAGTTTAAAGATGTTAGAAAACAAAGATACAATCGATTCCATCTTTGCATCAGACTACTAACCAGAATAAACGATCACATTTTCACAAACTCACGTAATGTAAATTCACCACACAGCAAGTATTGCACTTTTGCACTTTATTTTGCTTATGTTTAAATCTGCCGGAGTGTTGCCGCGAAACCAGCATTTGACAAAATGAACTCGATTCGCCAGAGAGTCCAATGGAGAATTCGCCCTTTGTAAGTTGTTTTAAAAATTGTTGAAATGCACAAAACTGTCATTTTTTAATTCCAAAATACTAATAAAATATTCGTGTATATTTTTACTATATTTTTAGGGGCGAAATGCTAAAGCAAGCATGGAACCTACATCCAGT
>JABASF010002859.1:0-12578 GCA_019776145.1 Harlomillsia oculata
ATGCTAAATCTTAAAATATATGCTTAAAATATAGTATACTGCAGGAGCGGTTTTAGCAGAGCTTAATACACTCGGGCTTTTGTGTAGTACCGTTCACGACTAATTGAGCATCAAGTTGTGTTTCACCAGCCGCGTTTTTAGCATGGCAAATGTAAGTGCCCGAATGTTCCCAGGTGACGGATTCAATCATGAGAGCACTTCCTTTCTCGCCCATTTTCATAGTCGACACCCCACCTTTTTGAGCAGGTTGACTATTCAATTTTGTCGTGGCGTCAGAATTGGCTTGGAATGTCCAACTAATTTTAAGCGGGGTGTCACCTTGTGACACGATGCATTGCAATGACAGGTAGTCACCCGCATTGTGGGGCCCTTGTCCGAATGTGAAGGGGATGATTTTTGGAGGAACTGGGTATTTGTAAAAAGTTAACATACTGAAATGAAAAGCACTTAAATAGCACTATAGTACAAAACTAACGATACACTGTAACTGCGTAATATACAGAAGTTTGCAGCGGCAGTAGCACCTATTTTTAAGTGGATCAATTCGGGGGAACGAACCGTAAACGTTGAGTAGAGCAGTAAAATTGGCGTAACCCGCGGAATTTCTAGCGGAACAGGTGTAATAACCCGAATTGTCTGCTGTGGCCGATTCAATACTGAGAAGGCTACTTTTCGACCCGACTTTTATGATTGACACCCCGGAAGTTTGAGTAGCAGAATAATTCTTTGCATTGGACGATAATCCTTGAAATGTCCATGTAATTTGAACGGGATTGTCACCCTCATTAACGAAACAGTTAACTTGAGCAGGATTTCCACTGAAGGTTGATTCATCCTCACCAAAAGAGAACGGGACAATTTTGGGAGGAACTAGCATGCAATAGTTTTATAAAAATAAAGTTATTGCATTCAAAAATATAAAATCAAAACACACCTGAAAATGGCATAATTTGTACCAAACAGCAATTAATATGCGCTTGCTAATCTTGCAGGCTGGAAGTATCTCAATCTGAGAATTATACGAACCGTTAACAACCAATTGTGCTGTAAAATCCGCAGCGCCCGCAATGTTCGTTACGGAACACGTATAATTTCCAGTATTCTCAGCAGAAAGAGACTCTATTGTCAACACGCTACTTTTTTGGCCAAGTTTAGAAATGTCTACACCGTGTTTCTTGTTCAAAGCTGCCTTTTGGCCTTGGAATGACCAACTGATCCTTAAAGGAGTTTCCCCTTGAGTCACGATACAGTTGACCTGAGTCATGTCACCAGCCTGAAGTGCGGTGTCGCCGAATGAAAATGGGAGGATTTTGGGGGGAACTACAGTATAGTAATCAGTAAATTCAGAATATGTACTTAGAAAAACTGAAACCATACAAAATCGACGAAAATCTTGATGTTAAATGAAATTAACACACTACTTAAACTGCACAGACTGCACAACACTGTACATGGTGGAACGGTAGCGCCAATTGCGATCAGCCATCATCCTTTACAATGATCGCGAATTAATTATATACCATTGACAATAAGTTGAGCCGTAAAATTGCTAACGCCAGCTTGATTGGAAACTGAACAATGTGTAATTCCCCGAATTTTCGGCGGAGACAGCGTCAATTGTCAAAATGCTAGTTTTCTGCCCGAATTTGCTAATCTCAACGCCCTTTTGTTTATTTAGTGCTGAACCGGTGCCTTGAAAGGACCAATTGATTTTAAGAGGTAATTCGCCTTGAGTTACAATGCATTGAACTTGTGCCAAATCACCGGCCTGGAGCGGACCACCCTCCCCGAACGCAAAAGGTGAAATTCTAGGTGGGACTGCATAGTACAGTTAAATAATAGAAAAATGTTAATTTTTGAAATGAAACGTATTTAAAAATCAAGAATTTCTACTAAATATAATATACTATGTAACACGCTGCTGTTGCAATAGAAAACTTATTATCGGGGAGACATCAGTACCGTTAACAATCAACTCTGTCGTGAAATTAGCCACACCAGCATGGTTGGATGCGGAACAAGTGTAATTCCCCGTGTTTTCAGCCGAAACGGATTCAATGGTCAATATGCTACTTTTTTGTCCGAATTTTGATATGGACATTCCAGAAACGGCAGACTTTTTCCCATCCTTATTCCCGCTGTTGATGGAATTGAGTGCGTTTGAATGCGCAGCTTGGAATGTCCAGCTGATTTTGTACGGCAAGTCCCCTTGGGACACTAAACATGTCACTTGAGCCACATCCCCTGAATGTAAGGGAGCGTCGTCCTCACCAAATGAAAAGGGAACAATTCGAGGGGGGACTTTTGTTTGAGAATGAGAACAACAGGAACAAAAAATGGATTAATAAAAAGATTAAAGACTGCACTATAAATCTGCATTATTAACCAAATGAGCAAACTTGGCGAAAAACGCAGAAGGTCTCAATGATCGTACCATTGACCCTAAGCTCTGTCGTGTGATTCGCACTTCCGGCCGTATTCCGGGCGGAACACGTGTACATGCCGGCGTGCTCAGCAGATAGAGATTCAATGACAAGCAAACTGCCTTTTTGGCCTACTTTCATAACATTGACCCCGTTCTGCTTATTTTTCGTGGAATCAACTCCATGGAACGTCCACGTGATTTGTAGTGGCAAGTCGCCTTCGGTGACTAAACATGATATCTGAGCCGAATTCCCCGAATTGAGCGCGTCGTCATCTCCAAATGAAAATGGTATGATTTTCGGAGGAACTAGGTATCAAAATGTATCCGTCATAAATTAAGGCGTAAACATAAAAAGGGACTTTTGGCCAACTAAATGAGAATTTCTGCTGATGGCATAGCATGGCACTATTTTCAGTACGATTCCGGTTTAGTTACCATTGACTCTGAGCTCGGCCGTGTGATTGGTAATACCCGCATGATTCTTCGCTGAGCAGGTGTAAAACCCAGAATGTTCCGCACTCAAAGATTCAATAATTAGAACACTACTCTTTCGGCCCAGTTTCATTATATTGACGCCATTTTGCTTATTTTTTGTGGAATCTATTCCGTGGAACGTCCACGTGATTTGCAATGGTGCATCTCCTTCCGTCACTAAACAATTAATCTGGGCAGAATTTCCACTGTAAGTTGATTCTTCACCGAAGGAAAATGGTACGATTTTCGGTGGGACTAGTATCATTTTAGTTCTGATTATGATTTTGCGCGCACGTTTTAATAATCGTTTACCGTATTAAATAAATGACATCATGTTCGAAACATTATTGTTAAATTAAAACTTAAAAGTACCAGGAATTTGAAAATTGAGCCTTGCTTACCCATAACTTGTAGCTCCAGATTTCCTCGTGATGTATAGCCTTGAGCATTTTTCGCAACACAGGTGTAGGTTCCTTGGTCATTGGTCACTGGCCCTTTGCACGTTCTCAATAAGAAGTGTTCCGTTTGGAAATACTGATTGTCGTCGATTGATTGGAAGAACTCGGTTGTCTGAAAAAAAATTGCAAATTCAAATTTAAAAATCTACGTTTTATTTTAAATTATTATTTTATTTTTTATTATCCGTGCTGTACAAAAATGTTTGTTCCATACCTTTCTCCCAAACGACAGCTTCAATGGGGTAACCGGCCACAGGACAAGTTATCTGAAACACTTCTCCTGCCACAACTTGAGCTTTGTCCATGGGTCGAATATGAGGCAATCCGTGTACATTCAAGCGTGCAGAATGAGAAGCACTTCCGACTTTTGACACAGCTATGCACTTGTACAACCCACCATCGTTGCTATGAACGGAGCTAATGTTCAAGTAAGACACGATTTCTCCGGCAGTCTTGTCAGTTCCAGGGGCTCCAGGAGTTGCTGTAGTGTAGTGTCCTGTTTGAATGCGTTCAGTTTTACCTTCTCCAGTAGTCGTGATCTTTTTCGAGTCCAACTCCCAGATAATTTCCGGCATGGGATTTCCAGTTGCTTTGCACTTGAGTGACACAGTTGGTCCAGGCTGAAGAATCTCTTCTCGAAATTTGAATGTGAGTTTCGGTGGGTCAACTGGAAATACCAACAAGCACGAAAGACACAGTTGGTCCAGGCTGAAGAATCTCTTCTCGAAATTTGAATGTGAGTTTCGGTGGGTCAACTGGAAATACCAACAATCACGAATTCAAGAACAATCAGAAAAACGATTGATGAAACGCTGAACTGAGAAATGGTAATGACTTACAACGTCCGCCTAACTTCAATTCTGCAGTTGATTGTGCCGAATCATGGTCATTCCTTACGAAACATTGGTACATTCCACGATCTTCCCTTCGAACAGTTTCAATCCTTAGAGTGGCAGAGTTTTCATCAGAGTTAGCACGCTGAGATTGAAGCCTCTTTCCGTCTTTCATCCAAGTAACCGATTTCACAGGAGATCCTTGATAATGACATGTGAAAGTTGCCGGGCGTCCAAAATCAACTGTTTGAGTGGCGGGTTCAACTGTCGCGGCCAAAGGTGCCGTAACAGTCAAAACTGTTTCGACACTTTCTCCGCCGACAGAGTTGTTGACAACACATAAATACTTCCCAGAATCGTCCACTCGAGCTTCCCGAATTATCAGCGTGCCGCCCAGTTGCTTCACTCGGTCATCAAGTTCAACAGGTTGTTTCGGAGCCGAGGATCCAGACTCCTTGTCTTTGTCAGAGCTGGTACTCGAAGAGGAGTCCGTGAATTTATACCATCTAGTCACACGAAACACTCATTTAATCCTAGTTCATTTTTGAAAATAAATGTATAAAAATTTTATTCAAGGGAAGAATGGGATCTTAGGTAAAGCTGAAAGGTAAAGGGATTTTGGGGTTTTTTAAGGAAACCTGGCTTGAGGAGGTGGAAATCCCTGAGCTTCGCAAAAAAGAGCTACGCTACGACTTTTATAGGATTTGACACGTTGCCATCCGTCTCCATTTAGTTTCGGCGGTGCTATCCCACCCGAAGATGAAGTGCTTGGATCTAGTTCAATGTACATTACAGTCAGATCTAGTAAACACGTAATGTTTCTCATTCCATGGAGTTCGGGGCGGTATGAGGTCAGGTCGCTCTTTAAACTATATTATCGTAGAACACGCTTCCTATTTAAATTACTTTGCTGACGGAGTTGGGAAACCTTGAGCCTCGCAAGTCATGGACGTTGTTGATTTTGAATGTGCAATTTGGTTGGGTTCCCTTAGTCGATTAATCCGTGGAGTGATTACACTAGACGCAGGATCTGTTGTAAACATGATCGGGCAAACATTTCTACATTACTTTAATAATTACTTTAACAATCTAATCTTTCGGGACTGTGGAGTTGAGACGTTTGAATGCTTAAGAGGATGCGAAAGGAGGAGTGAAAATTGCATAATTTTCCGAAATACTTAACTTAATAATTACTTTAACAATCTAATCTTTCGGGACTGTGGAGTTGAGACGTTTGAATGCTTAAGAGGATGCGAAAGGAGGAGTGAAAATTGCATAATTTTCCGAAATACTTAAAATGAGGCGTTGGGAACGCCTGTGCTGGACACAAAACTGCAAACGATGAGCCTTCATGCAAATCGAACGTCTGTGACGACGACTGCAGTGAAAATTTTGGCGCTGTTCTTCCCAGAGGATCTAATTTAAATTGAAACGATCAAGAAAATTCCTATCAAAAATGTCACCCAAAACAGTTTGTCGAGGAGCAGGAGGATGAGTTGAGTTTGGTTGTCGTCAGTGCCTATTGCTTCGAGCTTACTTGAACTGTGGGATAGGATATGCCTGTGCCGGGCATTTCAGCGTGATTGTATTTCCTTTCTCTTTTGTAAATGCGATTATGTCACTTTCGATTCCCAACGTGGGTCTCGTTCCAACCATTGGATCTTTACGTTATATTATCAAAAGTAATCAATTAAACCTATTTAATTACCAATGATGCATTTAAAAAATACGAAGGAGCTTGGGCGAGTACAAGTTTGAGCCAGGGTGAAAAAAAAGTTTCCTTTGCGGCTTGCCATTTACACGACCACCTGATACTTACTTAAATTTCGGGACTGGAAATGCCTGTGCTGGACATTTCAATGTAATAACATTTCCTTTGTACTTATCAACAATTTGGACTCTGCTGTCTAAGTTTAATGTGGGTCTGGATGCCACCATCGAATCTATTGCAATGGAAATTCATTAAACACCTTTCTATGCGATTTTACGCGTGAGACAGAGTTGGAGCGAGAGGCAGGATTGAGTCAAGAGCCAAAGGTTACGCAATTTTCTAAATGAAACATCGTACTTAAATCGTGGTACTGGATAAGCCTGCGCCGGACATTTCAGCGTGATGCTGTTCCCTTCCTGCTTGCCAAACGTTTGGGTTAGACTTTCTATGCCTAGCGTTGGTTTGGATGACACCAATGAATCTTGCGATTAACAATTCAAAAAAATTTAAATTCTTCTGTCGAAACAATTAATTCTGGAGTGGGGGAGTTGAGGCGAGGCTGAATTGAGTTCGAAAACTTAAATGAATTACTTAAATCTTGGTACTGGGTAAGCCTGAGCTGGACATTTCAGCGTGATACATGATTCCCTCGTGCTTGTCAAATGTCTGAGTTCGACTTTCTATACTTAGTGTTGGTTTGGATGCCACCATGGAATCTTATGCAATTAACAATACAGAAAATCATAACCCTTCTTAGAGTACTTCATTTAATATTATGCTGAGGGAGTTGGAGCGAGACGGAATTGAGTTCGAAACTGCAAACAAATTACTTAAATAGTGGCACTGGAAAAGCCTGTGCTGGACATTTCAGCGTGATGCTGTCGTCTTGAGCCTTTTGAAATACGAGTGCAAGGCTTTCTATGCCTAAAGTCGGTCGTGATGCGATCAAGGAATCTTATAGAAATTAAAATTAAAGGTTTTAAAAAATACTTCGAAATACGTCTAAAATTGCTTATTTGAGCTGGAGCGAGCAAAAGTATAGGATTTAAGGAGGTTTTCATGCTATATTGTCACTCATTACTTAAATTGAGGGACCGGATAAGCCTGAGCCGGGCACTTCAATAAGAAGCTATTCCCTTGCATTCTTGTGATTATAAAACTTTCAGTCTCCATTCCGCCTAACGTGGGTTTGGATCCTGCCATCGGTTCTTTAAAAACAAAAATCGCAATACGATAAATTAGGAAATTGAATTTCGGAGTTGGGGCTGAGTAAATGTTTGAGTTTTATGGAAATATAGCTCACTGAAAGGATCGAAAAACAAGGAATTTTTAAATGAGGAAATGATTAATTTCCGTTTAACCTAAAATTCGGCAAGGGGAAACTTTGAGCATCGCAAATCAAAGCTGTTGTCTCTTTAGATTTTGATATTTTTCTGGAACCCAAAATGCTGTCACCATCTCGAACTTTCGGAGACACGCTCGTATGTGGTTCTAATGTATGAAAATTAGTAGTTTTAAATTTCTATTCGTCATTCTACTTTATGAAATCAAAAGAGGCGAGATGAGTTTTTTGAAGGACAGAAAAGGAGATTTGAGAATGATTCTGAATGAAGACCTGACCTAAACCGTGCAACGGGATAACTTTGCGCATCGCATTGCAAAGAAGTTGCCATTGTGCTTTCAATTTCAACCTTAGCTCCAATAATTGTATTACCATCTCTGACCTTTGGCCTTACATGAGTTTGAGGTTCTGTAACATGATTTTCAGTATTCACATTGTAATGTAATTACATCTAGGAACAGTTGGAGTGGGGCAAGGTGAGACTTGGGAAATACGATATACTGACAAAAAATATAAAATTAATCATACGAAAAGTGTGGCCTTGGATTTCCCTGTGCCTCACAAATGACAACAGTATCCTGACCCGATTTTACAAAAGGCGGAGGACGCAACATTTGTGGAATTTTTGGAGACACAAATGTCAGCGGCTCTTTATAATAAATGAATTCTATCATAAATTCCTGGTTTCATAATAATAATTCACTGTTTTGCATGGAAATTGAGGCGAGGGAGAGTTGAAAACTTGGAAGAGGTAATCGGTAATTTTTCTAATTGCATTGCTAAAATTTTGATAATACCGAAACGAAGGAATAGGGAAACTTTGTGCATCACAAGTCAAAGCTGTGTGATCGCCCGTTTTTGTGGTTTTTCGCGAAGCCACAAAATTGTCTCCGTCTCGAACTTTCGGAATGACGCTGGTTTGCGGTTCTGATAGAAAGTTGAAATGAGCAGGAAACCATTTATTAGGTTATAAAAGAAACCCAGGAGTTGGAACGTATGTTTCAACAGGTTGGAGGAAGGGAAACGACGTCGCAAATTGAGTTAAACCCTATTTCTTAGAACCCGGTGCGGAGTCTCAAAAGTCAAGACATACCGAAAAGAAGGCGTGGGATAACTCTGAGCATCGCATGTTAAGGAAGCACTTTCTTTCATTTCTGCCATAATTTTCGATCCGATTGAATTCCCATCGCGTACTTTCGGAGGAACGTGAGTTTGGGGGTCTGATTTATAGCAAGAGAAATCACGATATAACTCCCAGTTTACTCAGCAATGGGGCAAGTTGAATTCAGGAAGGACAAGCGAACGATACAATGGAAAGACTCATCGAAACGTGACCTCATGACCTCATAAACCACAAACCCTTACTTAAAATGCGGTGCGGGAAACCCTTGTGCTGGACAAAGCATCGCAAAGGATGCCGCATCCTCCTTAATAAACGCTTGTGAATGTGCCTGTGTGGAAAATCTGGGTGCGGTGGCTCCAAGTGGATCTGAGCCAATCATTATATCCATTTAAATACTATATTGTACGGAGTTCTAGCGAGTGAAGGAAGGGAGCAAGAGGAGGAAGTTGAAACTTTGACCTTTGACTTTGACCCTGATTTGTTTTTTGTTTACTTGTATTTTGGTGGAGGAAATGCTTGAGAAGAACACGACAACGCTATTTGAGAATTGATGACACGTGAAGTTAAAAAGAGCCTTTGTTCAGTTAGGAAACGTCGGTTTCATTTTACCCAACGGTTCTATAACAATTTGTGACCCAGTACTATATTTAAATATCAACAATGACACAGAAACTGTACTTAAAGTATAGGGTATGTGAGTTTGGGCCAGGAGGACAAAGGTTACGCGTCAACCAAATTAATTACCCTACTTGAAAGACGGTGTTGGATAAGCATGAGCTGGACATAACAACGTAAAGGATTCTCCTTTCCTATGCTCAAACCCTGATAGTTTCAATGACGATGTGGACATGCCTGAAGAGAAGCGAGGAGCAGTGACTCCGAGGGCGTCTATAAAAAGTTCCACTGTCATTGACAATCGACAATAATGTAAACGGAGAAGAGATCAGGTTCAGGTCGGGGTCGGAGGGGGCAGGAAATGCGAATATGCCAATACAACCCTCACTGAAATTTCGGAGGAGGAACGCCTTGTGATGCACAAGAAATGAAAGCTACAGCGGATTCTCTTGGTCTGATTATCTCAAACTTTCTTTGTTCAGACGGAAAGGTTGGCTTCATTTTTGCACCGAAAATGGGATCTGTGTGCATGAAAAAACGCAACTCTTATAAAATGCAAGTGTTGGAACGTTGGTGACGAGGATCGTTTGAAAAGGAGGCGGATAAGGCGTTAAGGCGTCGTCGACTACAACTCACTTAAACCGAGGAACAGGACTGGCCTGAGCATTACAATCATTCAAAGTCACAGTACCTCCTTTGGGAGAAAGTCTTACGAATCGATCTACTTTATCCATCAAATCATTTGTGAATCGAGGAGAGCTGCTTCCGTGCGGTTCTACAGAATAAAATTATGTATTTTACCTACAGATGTTATCAAGGAGCAAAGTTAAGGAACGGGTCAGCGCGACGGAGGAGGAGGGAGTCATTTTATACCGAAACATCGGAGTCGGAAACCCTTGTGCGGGACAAGCGAGCGTTAATGGATTTTCCTGTTCGTAAACAAACCATCCGGCAGATTTCTGGGATTTAGTCGGACCCGAGAAAGTCGGTGCGGTGGAACCCAGAGGCTCTAATGTTTAGATCATTATTGCTTACATTAAATTAATTCTCAAGCATGGGGCGACGGGGAAAGACGGAGGAAAAGAAGGAGCCCTGGCATGGCAATGTGACACAATGTGACCTATTCACCCTTAAATTACCTAAAAACTGGAGTAGGAAACCCTTGTGCATAACATGATAACACCAAAGGATCGCCTTTGGGATACACAAACCATGCGGCCGATTTTGATTTAGCTGCTGGCCCAGAAGAAAACGTTGGAGCTGTTGCGCCTACAGGTGCTAAATAACATTGAAATGCGTATGAGATAAAATGAATTCTGTACGAATGAAAATGGGTGGGAGTGAGAGAGACGAAGACGACCTTTCAAGGGCGGGAGAGGTCACGTAGAAATACCTAAATACAGAATGATTTTTTAAAATATGGGCAGATTTGCAATCTCACTTGTAATTTGGCAAAGGATGAGCTTGTGCGTTACAATCCATGAGTGTAATCGAAGTCCCCAATAAGGCCAAACGAGACAGACCCGAAACACTTTGCCTAATGAATTCATTCGAAAATCTCGGAGATGTGCTACCATGCGGATCTGTTTTAAATACATGAATTCGAATACACTGAGAATGCTACTTGTGACTTATGAGGCTGTTTGAGACCAGGAGAGGACATAAAGGTAGAAGACGGAGAAAGATGCTAAGGTTCCCATTCCTGTTCCTCATACCTAAACGAAGGCGTTGGATAACCTTGAGCAGGACATGATAATGTCACCGACGTGCTCTTAATATGCGTAAACCAGCCTAAAAGAGCCGACTTGACACCCGTAAAAGCGGGTGCGGTTGCTCCGAGAGGTTCTGATAAAACAAGGTATTTTTTAGTTCGAGTGAAAGTGGATGAAAAGGCGAGAAAGTGGAAGGAGGGCGGAAAAATCCGATTGTAGCAATTTCCGGTTCACTACCTGAACGAAGGAGTGGGATAACCTTGTGCAGGACAAGATAAAATAAAAGCAGAACCTTTCTGCTGCTCAAACCAAGAACCTAGCAAAGATTTCGTTCCAGTGAAAGCTGGAGCAGTCGAGCCAAGAGGTTCTAATAAAATTTGATTATATTTTTCCATGTACGTAAATATTCTCAAATACGTCATTCGGGAATCAATGGAAGTTGGAATTGAGTTCAGTCAGGTCACAAGGTCAAGAGGATGAAGGGAACGTGAGCGACGAATTACATTTATACTACGTTGCTTACGTAAACTGGGGAACGGGATTTGCTTGAGCTGGGCAAGATGTAATGGCAAATGCATCCCCTTTGTTCCATGTAAATGCGTACGTTTCTGAGCGAGTCGAAAATTTGGGTGACATTTTTCCAACAGGATCTTTCAAAATTGCAATTTTTAAAATCCCTTTCAAAACAGCTAATACAATTTTGCAACCTCCTTCTCCGCCCTCCCCCGCCCCCAACCCAAACTCAACTCGCCCCAACTCCATATGGTATAATGTATTGAGTAAAAAGAAACTGAATAATATGCAGAAATGACATTTTGGAAGGTTTTTATGAATATTTAGAAAACGTTACAATTCAAACTTTTAGATTTTCCAGTTTCTTTGTACTCTTTAAAATGTTGTAAAGAGTATTCAAAGATTTTCACATACCTGTTATGACCAGTTTACCAGCGGAAGCACTCAGCCTTGTTTCTCCAGTCAAACGATGTTTAGTTTGACACCTGGAAAGTGCAATTATAGTTAATTGAAATGTAACCACGAAGTAAGCGAAATAAAAAGCGCGAAATAATATTAAAAGTATAAAAATGTTGCCTGTATTCTTTGAATCCATCTTCCGGTTGAACATTTTTAATATGCAATTCTCCAGAAGGAAGTACGACGTATTTCCCATCTTTATCCAAACACAAAGTTCACATATTAAATGTCATCCTTTTTTCTTAAATCGGAATAAAAATGAATATTTTAAGAACAATCGGACATGGCGGGTGGGTGTGGGTAGACTGTGTCTTAGGCGGGCACAATAATTTGAAAGTTTAATTTTTAAGCAACTTAGTTACATTAGTTAGCCTTTAAAAAATCAAAGTTCAAAGTTCTGTCTCAGTGGAAAATCAACGCCGAAATATATACAATAATTACAGATCTAAAATCAACCGACTTCCACCCCCTTGACAAATTAATCATTTCCTATTTCCGAAAAAGGGCAAATACCGAAATTTTCAGAAGATTTCCCTCCCGAATTTGCCGGAGTATACTTTTCTCCATTGGAATCAGTCCATGCGACAACATTCAAAAAATCTGCTACAAACGATGGGACTTCACACTTGACAATGGCATTGTTTCCTCTTATAACGTATTCATTGTCAGCTTCGCTGTCATACCACTGACTCACGACTGTGAATATTTCAAACAAAAAAACTAAAGTTGAAAAAGAATAAATGTTGAAATATTTAAAAATGTGTGTTCCATTGAAATATAATTGATAAAAAAACCCAAGCACTTAAAGGCCATGTCAGATTGTTTGCGATTTGCGACCCTAAACTCCATTAAAGCTTTAGTACCGAAATTGGTATTGTCTGCTGGGGAATACGAGACTTTGTCATGACCATTA
>JABASF010002860.1:0-12577 GCA_019776145.1 Harlomillsia oculata
AGTTGCATGAATAACATTGGCTGATAAAACGACATCAAACTGTCCAGGGTAGAATCCTTGAGTTAACGGATCTTTCTCTACGTCCAAAAGTCGAAATACCATTCGATCTTTATGTGCCCTGAATTTATTCTTGGCAGTGGTGAGAAATCCATTGGACACATCGGTAAATGTGTAATGAAACGGGATGTTTGCTCCCGACAAGGAATCTAAAACGATTTGAGTGAGGGAACCTGTTCCAGCTCCCACTTCAAGGATTTTTAAGATCCTTGAGTCTTTTCGGTTCGTATCCTGCGGGTCAATGGGAAATATACCCTGCAAAATATCCGGGATGAGTTCATTTGTGAGCTTTGCAGACACAACATTGTAATAAAACACTTCAGCGTTAGGCTGTCCTTCAAATAATACTGAAAGTGGAGACATACTTCCCGTTAAAATACCCGGGAGATTCCGTCCGACGTGGGATACAAGCTGGTATTCTATTCTATTCAGAATCCCTTGAATCATGGCTTCACGATGAATCTTTTCTAAAGCAGTTTTGACATCAGAAGATGAAATTTGGAATTTAGATGAGTCCTTCATCCTCAACTTCCATTTTCTAAAAGTATCCCCCGGAAGTTCCATGCAAATTCCCCGATCGCTAAAAAACGTGAAGATGTATTCAATCAACTTGTTGTATTTGTGAGCAATTTTAAGGTTTTGTATAATATCGAATGCACAGACAATGTCATCCGTTTTCGGATTCCAACCTAAATACAACAATGCTTCCATGTAAAGCCAAAAACACAAATCATCAATGAGAATTGTCATTTGAGACGAGTCCCAAGCTAAGCTCTCAATAGCTGCAATACGACCCGACATTTCCTCAGATACTTGTGCAACTGGTCTGAAATCTTGTAGACTTTGAATTCGATTTTCACTACTAAATTCGAGGAATGACTTATTTACTGAAAATTCTTCTTTCAGCAAGGTTGGCATTGTGGAATGTGCAATTTGGCTTGATAAAGATGCCAAAAAGTTGTCAACTGTTGATGGTACAAAGGTAATATTTGTCATACACCCAAGCTCATTTCCAAAAGTGTCGAGTAAATGAACAGTGAGACTTTCACCGTTGTCCTTTCCGCAGTACACATAAACGGCTGAATTGGTCGAACCATGAATTAAAAAATCATCCATCGAAACGGGTAGAATGAATTTATTACCCGATTCCGTCATGTTGAGGGACGATAAAGCAGCGACTTGAAGCATAGCGTCGATTGTAACCGGGTGACAGACATAAGCGGATTTTGAGTTGACGCTGACATTGTCTTTGAGAGTCGCAAGCGTCTCGGAACCATTTTCATTTTGCCGTATTGTGACCAAAGATTGAAAATTTGACATCAAATTGATCCCGTTTCGTTTAAGTCCACTGTACACTTGAACGGGTGACATTTCTTTGGAGCAGCGTTCACGAATCTCTTTCATGTTGAAAGTTTCGCTACTATCAAGTTTTTTATTATGATTTGAAAGCAATTCGACAGAAGCGGAGGCTTGCTTTTGATAATTTTCCGTATCATTCAAATCCTTCAAACTAAATATTTCCAATTTGGAATGGTTGGTTTCTGAATTTGGTTTGAGGATGCTAATGTGAAGCGAGCATGGGGAATGTGAGATTTCTAATGGAGCATGAATCTTGAAATTGAATAATCGAATGGAATACGTGGAATCCAATGGGAAGGCATGGTTCGAGGACAAATACCCGGTTGCAAGAGACATTTCCATGAAAGCCGCAGCGGGAAGAATTATTCTGTCAGCAACTTCGTGATGTAGCAAATAAGAGTTTTCTTGTCTTGTTGTCAACAACTGATGAAAGTACGTAATTGCCTCTCTATTGGATGGAGGAAGTGGAATTTTGCGCCCAACAAGAGGATGGAGAATTTTACCTACTATTCGGTGAGACGGAGATTCCATTTTGGTGTGCTCGTCCTGTTCAAACCAAAAGCGTTGCCTTTGCCAAGGGTAATTCGGTACTGGAACTTTTGAAAGATGAGAACCAGGGTAAAATGCACCCCATTTTATGTCCACACCGGTCGTGACCCAAAGTCGCCCCACATTTGCTAACCACGAGGCCCAACACTGACAATCGTTTATTGATTTTTTCAAAGATGGAATCCAGTGACATTCGTTAGCAGCGACGGTGCCTGCTGACGCCATTCCTAGTCCAAGTAAAACTGTCGAAGGCCCAATTTCAAGGAAGACTTTGCATCCTTTTTCTATCAATGTGGTCATTCCACCTAGGAAGTTGACAGGTTCTCTTGCATGTTTTGTCCAATAGTTCATGTTGAAATGGTCACCATTCATTGCTGATCCTGTCATTCCCGACACGTAATCACAGATCAAGTTATTCCGGATGGTGACAGTTTGTACAATTTGTTTATACTTGTTCAAAATCTCGTCCATGTCTCTAGAATGAAACGCCTGTTGAGCTGCCAAACGGTACATTTTTCCGGTACAGTTCTGTTGGCTCCAGTTTTGTAGCTGGTCAAGTGCCTCCGTTCTTCCCGCAATGACCCCTTCGTCTTGCGAATTGACAGCTGCGACGTCAAACCACGCTTGAAACTGTTCACTGAGGTGGGACAGTGAGGATTTGACTTTGGAGAAATCGCTTCGTACAGCCAAGAGACCTCCTGAAGGCAGTTGTTGTATCAGTTTACCCCTTTCGGAAACCAGTGTCAAGGCATCTTCAAAGGTCAAAATTCCTGCTGTGACCGCAGCAGCGAATTCTCCCACACTGTGACCCAGAACAACATCCGGTTTGACACCCAAGCTTTCCAAAAGCTGACAAAGTGAGTACTCCACACAAAATATCGCAGTTTGGCTATAAGCGCTTTGATCCAGGATCAAGTTTCCCTTTAGGTCCTTTAATTCTTTCCACATTACGTCAAGGATTGAATGTTCCAGAAAGTTTCTCAATCGAGACTCACACTTTTCCATAGCATATTTGAAAATGGGGTAATTCTGATACAACACCTTTGCCATACCCGGGTATTGCGATCCTTGTCCTGTGAACAGGAAGGCTATTTTACCGGATGGCACAGAAGTCGTCCGAATTTGATGATCTACGTTATCCAGTTGAAATATAAAATCTGAAACGTCTTTTCCTACGATTGCAACTCGATGCGACATTTGAGCTCTGGCTGTGTTAGCTGTAAAACACACATTTTCAATATTCATGGTTCCTTCATTTATATTTTTTACATTTTCCAGTGCATTTTTGTACAGTTTGAGAAGATTTTGAAGAGCTGACTCTGTCTTGGCAGAAATTGTTAGCAAATGGTGAGAAGGGAGAGGGTTATTATAAGACCTTGTTGACCTCTCTGATACAGGAGCTTCTTGTAGAATGACATGAACATTGGTTCCGCTCAAGCCAAAAGAATTGACAGCCGCCATTCGAGGTTGCTTCAGACATCGTTTCCATTTTTTGGGGTACAATGGAATTTCAGCAGGAATGGAAGACAAATTGATGTTCGGATTGAGTTTTTGAAAGTTACGATGAGCTGGAATTAATTCATTTTGAAGTGACAACACGACCTTAATAATACCAGCTAAACCTGCAACAGCTTCGGTGTGACCAATGTTAGTTTTGACTGACGAAATTATCAGAGGATTTCTCCGGGAATGTGAATTCCCATACACAGCTCCAATGGCTGCAACTTCAATAGGATCACCAACACTTGTTCCAGTGCCATGGGCTTCAACGTATGATATGTCAAGTGAACAATGTCCATGCATTTTGGCCAGCGCACATTTCATAACACTTTCCTGTCCGAATTTGCTAGGTGTCCCGAAAGAGCTGGTCATACCTTCTTGATTTATAGCCGTGCTTCGGATCACTGCCAAAATGTTGTCATTGTCACTTTGAGCTGATGCCAACGTCTTCAAAACAAGAACAGCACAACCTTCTCCTCGTCCAAATCCGTTTGCGTCTTCATCAAACGTTTTGCAGCGACCATCCGGAGCTAACACATTGCTCAATGTGTCAGTAAACGTAAGTTTGTCCAAAATCAGATTGACTCCGGTCACAATGGCCAATGGACATTCCCCATTCTGCAACGATTGACACGCCAAATGCAAACTCACGAGGGATGACGAACAACCCGACTCGTTCAGGAGATTGGGACCGTTTAATCCCAATGTATACGAAATCCTTGCACTTGTCGAGCTCATGGCATTCCCAAGATAGGTCCGAAGGAATTCATTGGACGTAAATCTTGTTTTGGTCCTACTGTAAAGAAGTTGTTGGTAATCTTGTGTCCATATTCCAGTAAACACGCCCGTGGAGGTTCCTCGGAGAGAATTCGGGTTTATCCCACTATTTTCAAGGGCTTCCCATGTTGTTTCCAGTAGAATTCTTTGCTGAGGGTCCATCAAGGACGCATCACGAGGCGAAATCCCAAAAAAACTTGGCGTCAAAAGCAGTCACATCACACGTTAGATAATGCGCTTTCAGAATCTTTGCATTATCGTCAACGTCATTTCCTAAATGTACCCGGGATGCAGGAGCTACGTCACAAACGTCTTTCCCGGATATCAATACTTCCCAGAATTCTTCTGGAGTGTTTGCTCCTGGAAATCTGCATGCTTGACCGATAATTGCAATAGGACTGAAATCTAAAAATAATTCTTAACTGATTACAGCTACTCATCAAAATCTATACCTTCAAAATAAATTGTACCTGGATTTTCCATTTCTCCAGACCAGACACTCTTTCCCTCTTAACTTCTGTGTACAAAAGTCGACTGCCGTGTGAGATTTCATGTGGATCAAACAACAGACGAACCTCTAATAACAGGATGCACATAACAAATTGTACCTTTTTGTAGCATTTTTATAATGATGTGAAAAAAATAAAAACCTCAAATCATGCAAACGCGATAAGAATAATGATAACAATAAATTAAACTTAGTAACATGCCATTTTTACAGTTGCTGGTACTAAGTTACTAAGCTGCTATTTTATTTCAATTGAAAGTTAAATTAATCAGGATAAATTATTAGCCTCTTCATAACACATTGAATTCAGTACGAGTACATTAAATCACTTAAATCAATGCAGAAATCAGTTTAATGAGACGCACAAAAACACAACCATGACTGGATGATCAGAATGATACTGTTACAGTGGCGATGACCGCAGGTCAAGCAATGACTGACACGAAGACAAAACATGACTCGTTGGTTCATAGATTGAGACATTTTGAGGGCATTTCAGTTTTAAATTATTAAATAAATTACTAAGTCATGTGTTCAGGGTTTAATTAAAATGCTTAATAAGGAACTTGTTCAAAGTGCAAATAACTGGGATATCCTTCCGACTTGAGATTTGAGTGTTCATTGATCCCAAAATAGATTTATCCATTTGGTGAGTAATGTCATCAAATTCTGACATGACGTTACAATCTGTGTCCAACTTATTGCTGAATAATCGTAAAAAGAATCGAATGACATTTCCGGTTCCGTACTCCACGGGCCATCGTAACGGGTCAGTGTTGAGACTTACGAGAGAAGAATCTGAAAACAAAAGATGCGTATTTATTTCAAATATGTCCATATTTTTGACAATGAACATAATGACAACATGATGTGACAATTGACAACTCACCAGAATTAATATTATCGCCGTGTTTCATAATGACACGAAACGCCGTTGCTGACTTGTCCACGGAAGACTTCTTCTTGTTGACCTCAGCAAGAAACTTGGCCCATTCGTCACCTTGTGTTCCTGTAAATGCCCGGGCGATCGTGGAGTGAACGTGAAATTCGGTCAATTTCATTTTCCCACCAGCAGGTAACATCAATAAATCCAACAATGGTAACAACGACCACGGAGCAGGCATTCCAATTCCATTCGGCGGTGGGGACGGGATTGTAATTGTGACCACAAGTTCGGGTAATTTCGTGACCACCACTTCGGTTAACTTCATAGACCCCTTAGTTTCATTCTCCCCTTTGATTTGAGTATTTGATGAAGTTACTTTCTGCTGCAACGGTACATTTTCCTTGTCCTTATTTGGGATGGATTGGTTGATTTAAAGGTCAAACAGTGTAAGGTCAAAAGTCAAACATCAATCAATGAATTTCATGAACAATGGAATGAGGAAGGATGACGTAGTAACATCAATACCAACTTACAGTTTTAACAATCCCGGATCGTCTGTCTACCAAATCTTCCAATACCCCAATTAATTCCCGTTGTCGATCCCGGACCCGGATTAAAGTATTGACATCCTCGTCCCCGGTGTCCCCGCCACAATCAATGTTAACATATTCACTCTTTTGTCCACATTGACTTATATTATCATTACTGTAAATACTTCGCACGTGGTACATTCCGCTAAAACTGCTGTCACCAGCTGATGACTCGTTGTCCACTACTTTTCGTACAGAATACATTATTTACGTTTCAATAAAAATTCGGATCCTGAACTAAAAATGCAAAACTCAATATAATTTCAAACTACTTTGTTCAAAAATTCACAAATCAGTCGAATCTACCTTTTTGTCGCTTGCGACAAAAAAGGTATTATTCGGATGTGAGCGTGTGGGAACAAGGCGGATTTTAGATTTTATCAAATGGAAAATCCCAACGTAAAACGTTGCGTCGCATTATTGCATTGCATTTGGCTTTGTCGACTCTGTCGAATGTCGATTCATTCGACGGTAATTTTGTCTCAAGTTTGTACATTTCATTACGTCACTATTTTTACGATGATTTGACAGAATTGATGCAAAACATGTAAAAATGTACTAGTGTGAAAATGGAAATGTGCACATTTACAAGGAAAAATGAATTTATTATCATACGCAGAAGAACAAAAGATTTATTCATAAGAATAAATTGCGGAATGGCGATTAATAAAATTTATTAGGTTGACCTCAAGGTCATATATTGTTGGATTTGCCTTATGATTAAGACGCTATGAATTACTAAGACTTACGGTTATGAATTATGATGGAGTAGGAAAAGATCAAAATCGTTGATTAAAACTAAAGCTCGTTCGACGAGCAAAAAGTATGAAAAACAAGGTAGAACAAGCAGATTTGTTGATTAATTCATTATTGCATTAGTAGTTGACCGTGATGATGATTCCCAGACGATGATGATGTGTACTCTTTGTCACAAGGCTTAAAAGTGGTCAGTCAAGAGTCAACATAGGATACCTTTGGGTCATAGAGGCATTTTTACCTTTCAGACCTGAGTTTCTAAGTGGCAATTTGTACGCTGGGTGAAACTGTGAACTTGTAAAAATGTCAACTGTTACTATTTTTTCTTTGTTGACCATCTGTGTGACAGTGACAGGAGTGACAGGTCAGCACGAGGTCATGGTCCAAACTGACCTGGGACTGGTTCAAGGCTATGAAATGCGTTCAGTTAATAACAGGGCCATTCATGCTTTTGAAGGAATTCCGTATGCTGAACCTCCGGAAGGTCCTTTGCGTTTTCGGGTAAAGTTCACTAAAAGAATTTTTAAAAACCTATTCCGTGGGTATTTGTAAATGGGTAATTTTAATACAAAGGCCCCAGTACCGAAAAAGCCATGGGATGGGACTCTCCAAGCTTTGAAAAATGGTCCAATTTGCCCACAATTTAAATTCAGTTTAGAACGTGTCAGCTTGCCCCGGTTTGCAGGTCGGGAGGACTGTTTAAGTCTGAATGTGTATGTACCAAAAGTAGGTTTGGCACGAAATCGTCGTTTTTATACAATTCATGATATTTTTTAGCAAGCACATTTTTAAAAATTCGATTATGTTTTAGAATTTTTTAAATGACAAGAAAGACCCACAGAAACTTCCAGTCATAGTATTCATCCATGGGGGGTCGTTCACAAGTGGATCACTCAAACCTTACGGCCCTGCTTATTTACTAGACAAAGACGTCATTCTCGTAACGATGAATTACCGAGTGGGAGTATTGGGATTCTTGAGTACGGGAGACGACGAAAATCCGGGTAACAACGGGTTGAAGGACCAAGCCTTAGCTATTGAATGGGTGGGACGGAACATTGGAGCTTTTGGTGGTGACCCTAATTCCATAACCTTGATGGGTCAAAGTGCAGGGGCTTCTTCTGTACATTACCACCTCATGTCGGATAATTGGCCTTCTAAAAGACTTATTAAAAGGGCGATTATGTTGAGCGGAGTGTCGACGAATCCATGGGCGTACGACGGTCCGAATGAGGCTAGACAGAAAATGGTGAAATTTGCTTCCTTGAACGGTTGTGATGTCCGGGATGGGTCAAAGGTGGTCATGAACTGTCTTCGACGACGAAGCACTCCTTTCCTCATTTTTAACCAAATGCTTATGAATGTGGACCGAGGAATTACACTTCCAACGTGGTTTTCTCCCGTTGTTGAATTTCCGAAATCCTCTAACCAACAACCGTTCCTTACCGTTGAACCACACAATGCATACAAAGAGGGTAAAGTTGCAGGTATTCCAGTCATGGTCAGTTGGACTTCCGGAGAGTTTGATTTCATTGAAATTGGTAATGTTACAAGCAAAATTAAACTCTATCAAACATTTGGTTTTAAGTTTGTTTTTAAAAAAATGGGCCAATTCTAAAAACAGGGTCAACACTTTTACGGGGTGACCGTGTTTTGGCCAATATGTATTACCAATGGGCTCCCGTGGTTATGGAGTACGACGGAAAGGTCAAACGGGTCACGGAAACTAGTGAGAAAATAGCACAATTTTACGGAAATGGGAAACCCTTGAGGGACTTCACAGGACATGATTTTAGCGAAGTACCAAATGAATTAAGAATAATAACCTCTCATTTTAACGGTTTTTCGTAATGTTTCGAAAAATGAGGATTCAAATTTTTTGTAGATACTCAACGATCGTAATTTACGGATCGGCGTTTTAGAAACAATCGCAGAGCATTCTCGCATTGCCCCAACTTTTGCTCAAGAATATTCCTATCAAAGTCAACTAGGGTCTGCTGGAACTTTGGGACTGGATTCGAGAAATTTTGGTATGCAAGAAAGTAGTTTTGACTTTCGAATGACTGGATTTTTTTTGAATGTCCTGACATTTTTTAAAAAGGTGTTCTCCACGGTGAGGATTTGAAATTTTTGTTTAACGACACGAACGAACCTATATTTCCGGGATCAAGATCGAAAAAACCAGAATTGGACAAAATGCTTCCTTTACATTTGGAACTAATCACTACTTTTGCCATTTCTGGGTAAGAAGGCATCTTTTTTTTATTAATTTTTTCAGCATTTATTTTGAAAAGCTTAATCCCAATCAGCGTGATTTTAATAGGGAGCCACAATGTCTTGAACGGTCAGTGTGTAGCAAAATGCCTGCTTGGACTTCAGTCAAAACGGAAAAAA
The DNA here is from genome assembly GCA_019776145.1 of Harlomillsia oculata. NCBI lineage: Eukaryota > Metazoa > Arthropoda > Collembola > Entomobryomorpha > Oncopoduridae > Harlomillsia > Harlomillsia oculata. The sequence continues at coordinate 9,377 of JABASF010002860.1, forward strand.
ATCCCGAATTCCTCCGTCTCAGATCCGAATCTAGAATGACACAACGAAGTCGATTCGAATCCATTCTTCAATTTTGGAATTCTTTGAACATATCAACTGACTTGTTAAAAGATCAACGATCCGAATACAACTTTATATAATTTTCATTTGACAATAAAAATAAGTTTCTAACAGCTAATTCCTATTTTTTTTTCAATAACTTTGCCTGCTCATGTCATGATTTTTCTTTATTTTGACTACAAAATGCAAGTTCATTGAACAATGAAGTATTTCAATCTTCTTGGTGCTTACTGACTCCTGCTGGGTTATTTATGATCTTGCAATGAAGAATCCAGTCTTTGTTGTGTCTTGTGTCACCTGTCAACAGGTTTTTCTTGAAATCCCGTTGATTACGCCAAAATCTCATGGCAGAAACAGTACAAGGAAAAAGTAGCAAATGAACAACTTTGCGGACAAACATTTTGTAGCTGACAATGACGTGTCTGATTTTTACCGTGGGATTTAGTATTTCGTCGTAGTTTTGTCATTCACCTTCCTCCGATCCCAAGATGACGAAACCTTCATCCCGTGCTCGTTATCGTAATTATCCGACATTACAATTACTATGTTCGCTTATTATAATTCAAATAATAAGCAGGACAGTCGGATCCAATTACATTAATAAATCATCCGCATCCGTACCTGTGTATACGCTAATTGGACCAGCAATCATCCGACCGGATGGAAACTACACGGCAGTATTGACAGTTGAATCCTTCAACAATAATTTGAATTCCTCTGACCAATCTACTGCTCCTTACAAGATGAACAAAACGGTCACAATCTCATTGCGCAATGAGCGAAACATCATTTCTTCCACTCACGCAATTTTGATTCCCAACACGAGCCAATTAGTGATTCTACCTGTTGGAAAAGTGTCTGACCGGAAGTACAATTTGACGGTATCAGTCCCTGGGGAAAAAGAGCAGAGCGTGTCAGTGCCAGTTGCTCGTAGCGATTACATGTTTTTTGTAGACATGCCGAAACTGAATTACCGGGTTGGAGCGATTGGAGAAAAGGTGGAATTTCGGATCCTGGCCTTGAATGAAAATCTCATCCCTCCGAATTCTACTGAATATGTCAATGTGACCATTACAGACTCGAGGAAGAACATAATTCAGAGGTGGGTGAATGCAGAATTGAAGAATGGATTGTTTACTGGATCTATGTATTTTGCAAAATCTCCGAATTTGGGAAAATGGGAGTTGGAGGTGAAGAAAAGAAGGGAAATCGAACCCGAACCATTGACAGAAAATAACCCGTTTGGTCCAAGGGCCAAACGTCCGAAGAAAAATGCGTTTAATCAAGTAATGATCACTCATGAGTTTTACGTCAGGAATCTACTAATCCCTCGATTTACAGTGGATGTTTCCTTGCCTCCTTTTGTGTCTTATGACAATCCAATCTTGAAAGTTGCGGTTCGAGTTTCCGCTTCAAGAACGCCGTTGATAACAGAAAATGAGCAATTCAACGGTCGAGATCTTCAGGGTCAATTGGAAGTCAAAGTCACTTCCGGGGAAGGATTCAAAAAGAAACCGAAACACCAGCCTTTAATTCAAAATTTTACCTTGACGGATGAGCTGGGCGATGAAAAGGCAACCTTTGAGTTTGATTTACTGAACGGGTTCAATATTTTAGACAAAGGGAAGAATACATTCGGGACCTTCAAAGTCATCGCAAAGTATACAAATGACAAATTCGGGGACGAGGTCACAGCAAGCAAAACTGTGGAATTGTTTCGATTTCCCTTTGATATAGAAGAGATTTCCGATCCTCAGAAGAAATGGGAGCGGAAACCCGGACTCCCGTTCCAAATGACCTTTAAAGTAATTCGGAGAGATCAACAAGAAACAAACTCCACAGACAACAATCAGCAAATACCATTCCCAAAAGAGTTGAGCATTGCTCACGGATTTGCGTGTGATGGCCACAAACCGGAAGGATACATCAATTCAACAGTTCCTACTGACGGAGTCATCACTTTGACATTCCCACCAGTAGAAAACCCGCTCCAGTCTGCACAGGAGGTGGAGGTCATTTTGGGTGACAATAGAAAGCGATTCGGACTTCCACCACAAAGCAAATCAGTCAAGGGTTTTTATCTGAAGGTTGACACCATGAAACCGTCGCAAGACATCGAGCCTGGAAAGAATGCAACCTTTGTCTTGACGTCGACGCATCCAATTACAACGTTCAACTATGTGATCATGGGCTACGGAATGCGCATTTTAGACCAAGGGCGAGTTGACAATGACAAACCACAAACCAAGACTCAATTGGTAGTGACCATTCCTAATGTACGATTCGATGCGACGTTGTTGATCAGTTCTATATTTCCGGGAGACGTTGTGGTATCCGACTCCTACAAGATCCTTATGCCAATTGACATTGAGGAAGATTCAGGCTATTCCGGTCCAGCTCCAAATAAACTGTTTGATATATTAAACAGTTTGTATCTGAAGATAAACACACTTCCGAATTCCAATGTGTCATTTTCCACTGTGTACAATGCGCACAGTTTGGAACCTAAATCAGACAGAGACAATGTTAATGAACTTACCGGGAAAAGGGTACAGGATGCAGTTCGTGACTTTGACAAGAATCTGTCACCATGCTGCAGTGCACAAAGTTCTGGGAAATACCTTCACGACCCGTCCTTTGTGATTGTAACAAACGGGGTCAAAGATAGGACCAAAATCAAAGGTCGTAATAAGTCACGCCGCAACAAAAAGAAGAAGAGACCCAAGAGACCTGTTTCGCCTGTGTCTCACGATGTATCCGAATTTCCAAAAGTCCAATGGGCCCATGTTGTTTCCGACGTGAACGGCATAGCAAAGAGTTACGTTATCCATAACAAACAATTTACAGCAAGTCGGATTTCAGCGTTCAGCGTTCATCCGAAATACGGTTTGAGAAAAGCGATACAACTACCCGTTCTCAACATTACCGACACGATATCTGCAGATTTGAGTTTACCGAGAACCATCCGGTTCGGTGAAGAAATTGAAGCTCCCATTTGGATTACGAATAATGACAATGAAGAGAATCGAGTGCCGTGGTCCATCCACTTTTTCTATGCGGACTATTTTCATTTTTGGTCCAACTACTCGGGAGGTTTGAACGGAACATTCACAGGTGAACCGGTGACGCTTCGTCCGGGTG
>JABASF010002861.1:0-12562 GCA_019776145.1 Harlomillsia oculata
TCTGAAATTGAGGATCTCCTCAGGAAACATCCAGACGTACAGGACGTAGGAGTAATAGGAATACCAGATGTGGAAGACGGCGAATCTCCTCGAGCTTACATTGTTCCTAAAAACATTGAAAATCCTCCGACTGCCGACAGCATTCGAGCATTTGTTCATGAACATTTGGCTGAGTACAAACAATTGAAAGGTGGAGTGGAATTTGTGAACTCCGTTCCGAAAACAGGAGGTGGCAAAATTTTGAGAAGACAACTCAAGGAAGGTTACTTCAAAGAAAATGCTTAAGCACATTTAACAATTTTATTATCAATCAATCCATTCACGCATTTAATTTGTTCGTAAACGTGCGGATTGAATAAAATTCAATAGAATCGTCTTCCATTAATACTGTTCAATAAACGATTGAAATTGGAATGTATATTTGAAATTGAATTGACTTTTAGTATTACGATTGCTTTCTCTTGCTGCTAATGATACACAGTTAATTCGGCCTCTGACCCTTAGCGGAATGATACACAGTTAGATTATGGAGACGGGACGATTTATGGCGCCGCTGTCTCAATTTACGTTTCCCGAGTCTATTGCATGGACATTCAATTAAAGAGTCCTGATGCCGATCGCATTGATATTTAAGTTTAAACTTTAAACTTCCACTTAAAGAAATTCTCAGCTGAGAACTGAGAATTTGAATCGCCAACTTTAATTTGGACTTGTAAGTTGTAATAGTGACAAAATCTCAAAAATCCAGAAAGAGAAAATAGAGATAGAGAGAGATCCACAAGTCCACTTTCCACAGAAATGCTGAATCGCTGCATGTCCCGAGAAAGAAGTGTGGGGAATTTTTAAAGCCAAGTGCAGCTGCCGTCGTCATCTCCTCCAGCTCTGTCAGACAAATCTAATCAAAGTTGCTACAAAAATCCAATTCAATACCCTTTACATTCATCTAATTAGCGGTTACGTAAAATTGACTATTTTGCAATTTAGTTGATCAAGTCATGCAAGATTTGTAGTGTCATTTTAGCATCTTTTGGAATGAAGTGATGTATAGTACTTATTGAACAATATCAATTACTGCCACTTACAAATTACGACGGTCGTTATTTATTTGGTCACTGGATCAGTACAGTTACAGTATCAGTGAGTGCGTATTATAAGGATCTTCAAATAAATAGTTTAAATTCTAAACGTAATACATCTATACAAATAAATTGTTGACGTCCTTCTGTTACTGTTAAAAATTAAAATGGCTGCAACTATCAAATGGTCACGTTCGGTAAGTTTTAAAATTGAGAATTTGCAAACAAACCAAATTCGCAAGTTTCGGTTTCGTGTTGAAACAAACTCGGAAGACTACCCGGATGAACTTCAAGAGAGGAGATAGAAAGAACTATAATAATAATAAATATTCTATTCTGGTTTGGTAACTTTTGTGACTATAGTTTTGGCGTACACGACTTTTAAGTTCTTCAATTCTGTTACGGTCACGAGTTTGTGGATTCCATTTGGATTCAACATCGACCATTGGGACGGAATATGATACGAAAAGTTCTGAATATGTCGTAAGTGCTGGACAAAAGCTAAACAAAATGTTCACTCGTTAATTGAAATTGATGACGTAATGTAAGATGTAACTATAAATAGGAAAATTACGAGTCAATGAAAAAAGTTGTTGAGGACTTGAGAAGTAAAACTGAAACAATTATGCAAGGAGGAGGACAAAAAGCAATTCAGAGACATACATCGAAAGGCAAATTACTTCCACGAGAAAGAATTCAACATTTACTTGACAATAATTCGGCTTTTTTGGAATTGTCGCATTTTGCTGCATACAATATGTACGGTGAAGATGTACCCGCGGGCGGCATCATCACCGGTGTAGGAACTGTGAATGGGTGAGCATTGTTGTTTTCGAATCAAACTGTAAATCGACTATAAATGAAAAGAAGGTTCACTTGATGATGAAGAGTTATTTCTATAACTCAATAATTAATTTCTGTAGAGTGGAATGCATGATTGTCGCAAACGATGCAACTGTGAAGGGAGGTACTTATTATCCGATAACTGTCAAGAAACATTTACGAGCCCAAGAAATCGCGATGGAAAATCGTTTACCGTGTATTTACCTTGTGGATTCCGGTGGTGCAAACTTGCCACGTCAAGCCGATGTTTTTCCGGATCGAGAACACTTTGGAAGAATATTCTTCAACCAAGCGAAAATGTCTTCTATGGGAATTTCTCAAGTGCGTTTTCAGTTGATGCGTGCTTTCTTTCACTTTGATTCATTGTATCTTAATTACTCCTGTTTGTAAAACAGATTGCTGTTGTACTGGGAAGTTGTACTGCTGGAGGTGCTTACGTTCCATCCATGGCTGACGAAAGTATCATTGTGAAGAATCAGGGAACTATTTTCTTAGCGGGTCCACCACTCGTAAAGGCGGCTACTGGAGAAGACGTTTCAGCTGAAAGATTTGGGAGGTGCGGATCTTCATTGTGGTAAATCTGGTGTAACGGACCATTATGCTCTGAATGACAAGGATGCACTTCAGATTGCGCGTAAAGTTGTCAGAAATCTAAACTACACACGCCCACCAAAACTCTTTACCAAGGAATTCAAAGAGCCTCTTTTCGATCCTGAGGAAATCTACGGAATCGTCGGAACTAATTTAATGCGATCTTTCGATATCCGGGAAGTCATCGCGAGAATAGTAGATGGGTCTGAATTCGATGAATTCAAAGAGAAGTATGGAGACACTTTAGTTACCGGGTTTGCGAGACTATATGGACATCCTGTAGGGATCATTGGCAACAATGGTGTATTGTTTTCCGAGTCAGCTTTAAAGGTAAATTGCATTTCCCGTGGTTAGTGACGCAAAGTGCGTCACTAACTAATTTCGCAGTTTAATGTTCAGACATTGCATTACCGTAGTTCGATCCAACAATCATTTATATTATATCAACTTAATGTCTTAGGGAACACATTTCATCGAACTATGCTGCCAGCGAAAAATCCCGCTAATATTTTTGCAAAACATTACTGGTACGGTAATCTTTATTGTTATAGTGGTTGAGATGGTACTGAAGGCATTGACATTGATGCGCTAACAAATCACATTCATATTGAACTTCTAGGATTCATGGTGGGTCGTGATGCAGAGAGAGGCGGTATTGCGAAGAATGGTGCTAAAATGGTCACTGCCGTTTCTTGTGCTAAAGTTCCCAAGTTAACAGTACTAATCGGTGGTTCTTATGGCGCTGGTAATTACGGCATGTGTGGAAGAGCCTATAGTCCACGATTCTTATACATGTGGCCCAATTCTCGAATCTCTGTAATGGGTGGCGAACAGGCTGCTGGTGTTTTGGCACAAATCACTCGTGATCAAAGGCAACGAGAAGGAAAACAAGTACTATAATTATCCATTCAACATATCAACAGCTGTCGACAGTTGTCACTTGTCAGCATGGTTAATACTGTACGATTTTTGTTTTTGCAGTTTTCAGCTGAAGAAGAAAAAGCATTGAAGGATCCTATAATTGCTCGGTTTGAAGAGGAAGGTCATCCATTTTTTTCAAGTGCAAGGTAGTGCAATATATCTGATTTTGTTTAGTTATAGTTCAAGCCAATTGTTTGATGTAATTTTGTGAATTTTTGTAGGTTATGGGACGATGGTGTCATTGATCCAAAGGATACTAGAAAAATTCTTGGTCTTAGTCTTTCTGCTGCACTAAACGCTCCAATTCCAGATACAACTTTTGGAGTATTCCGTATGTAAAAGTCATGAGATCTAGTCATTCTAAAAAAGGTCTACCAGGTTAATGGCAAATATTAAGAAAGATTCGACAATATTGAAATATTGGATAGTGAACAACCAATAAATTGTAACTATAATTGTCCGGAGCCTACAGATCGAAGTGTTCGGTAAAAGCAATGTTGATCAAACTTTACGCTTTCAGACTAAAAGTATAGTTTTAATTTAGACTGTCGCAATCAATATTCCAAAAGAGTAATAAGTATATAATATACTTAATGCTTACCAGATGAAAATGAAATCTATATTCGTACAATAAAGGATTACTATGTTGAGCAAAGTGAAAATTATAATTTCATTTACTACCATTATTTATTTTTTCACAGACACTGCTTTTCTAAAAACAATCTCTACGCTTTCTTTGAAAAGCTACGTAAAATAGTAAACAGGCAGTTCTAAGTTCTGTCACTCAATAAAAAATATTATTAGTGCATAGTACATGATACAAAACAAGAAAGAAGAATAACGAAGACGAAGACAAAAAGAAATCCTTCAATTAGCTTACTTAGATTGATTTTTTATCCTTTTTACTGTTTTTACCCCAACGACGAGTAGCTCGTGTTTCAGATTTGGATTCTGATTTCGTAGATCTTTTAGGAATTCCCTTTCCTTTACTGCTGTTTGCGCCAGAGCTCTGCCTCCTTCGTGTCACGGCTGTAGGTTTGGTGACTTTATTTTTTTCAGCTTCTGCTGGTAAAGAATTGGAATTAGATTCATCATCAATAACAAAGGGGTCTGAGTCACAATCTTCCGCATAAGCAACTCGCGTTGTTTTTCGTAAGCTATGACCATCTGAACCACTGGGCGGACCAGTAGACTTTCGCTTACCATTACCACTGCTGCTGGTAGAACTGCGTGCCTTTTTAATTGTGTGGGTTTCTACGCTTTCAGTGCTGGCACGCTTTCCAACATTTCTTTTATTTTTAGCTGCAGTGCTTTTCTCCTTAGTCGATTTCTCAGCGGACGGTGAAACCTTGTAAGTTGCTGCAGAACTAACGCTGCTTTTTTTCCTTCCTCGTTTCTTACCTGGAGATTTTAGTTTATCAGGAGAGTCGTCAACTTCAGATTCCTGTTGAATGACTTCGTTTAACGTTTCTGCTATGGAGTCTCTACTACTTGATACGGTGCTTTTACGAGGTTTATCTAACTTTTTCTTCGGTTCAAGTTCAGGCAAAGTAATTGTAGTGTCAATATCGATATTTTCGGGTTTTTTGTTCGCTGCAATATCTTCCACATTAGACTCCGGTTGAGCATCTTTATCAGATGATGCCACCGCCTGTGGTACTGAAGGTTGTACGTCGACACTGTTATCCTCTTTAACTGTTGCAATCTGCTTGGACGACGAAAACAATCCAGACTTTGAATCAAAACTAAATTGTGCTGGTGCCACATCATCACTCACTCTTGTTAATTTAATGATTTGCGGTGTTGTATTATTAGATGATACAACTTGGACACTGCTTTGACCACTCGAAGCAGAAGTAGAAATAGGTCTTGCAAATACAAATACTACAGGTGACGACGATTTCCCCAATGACGTAGCCAACGCAGGAGTTACTTCTGATGATACAGTATCAAATGATGGTATGTCTTCACTACATCTTGTAGGTTTGCCTTGTTCTGCCGTCGACATTCGAATATTTGCAGGAAGTCCAAAGCCCGTGCTGCCTGATGTTGAGTGAACAGGACTAAGCAGTCTTAATAAATGAGACTGAACTCCAGAGTCAGATGTAGACACTCCTGCAGACTGTCGTTGTTGCAAAACACATTGCCGTATGGTGTCTACAGCAGTTGATAATGAACTTAAACTTACAGTTGTTGGTGTGCTTGGAACGGCATCACTTCCAGATTGTGATTCTAAACTACTAGATTTCCTTGGACGAGGAGGTCGTGGTTTTTTCACTATTTGCTCATCTTGCTTAGATTCCTCTTTACCACTGAAATAATCAACCCAAATAATAAGCTTATTAGTACTTTACACTGTAATACTTAAATTGTAATAAATCGAATGTTGGAATTACGTTTCAGGGTCAGGGTCAGGAACAGCAGAACTAGAAGATTCGGTTTTTTTGTCATTGTTGTCAGCAACCGACATTACGATTCGAGGAGCTGACGGAGCTAGAAGGTTTACGCTATAAGCTGCTTGCTGATCTGGTGTGCCAAACAGCCTTGCGGTTGCGGGCTTTAAAGACTGTCAAGAAAAATCAGAAGGAAAAAATTGTGAATTCAACTCATTTAAGTGTCGCATTCGTAAAATTTTAAATACGACCAAATGCACTATACCTGATTTGAAGTAGAGGCGTAATTTAACAGCCCAGTAGAAGTGTCACCCGCTACTACCACATCAGAGGTTTTATTAGTAGGTGAAAGCAAAGAAGTCCGCATTTGCAACTGCAGTTGTTCAGCGCTTGCGAACACAACTGAGGTTGACTGTAATTTAGCTGGACTTGGATTCGGGCTGTTATTTAATTGGTATTGCGGTGGAATGGATGGAGGACCTGAAGGTTTCGATAATCTTCTGGCTCCAGGATCCGAGCATACTACAAAAAAGTCAGTTGAAAAAATCAAACTGCAATATAACTAAACAAAAACAAACATAATAATAAGAAGGTAGTAGTACTTTGCTGGAGTAATTGAGATGCTGTGATACAACTTGGTTTATCAACTACTGGTTGTTGAGCAGATACTGGTGAAGCAGTAAAAGCTGTAGTTGAGGAAGCTGTAGTAATGGTCGTCGTCGTGGCAGTGGTATTTGAGGTCGCACTTACAGAACGAAACAGCGCCTTTCTCTTGTTCGAAGAAACAACTTTCACTTGGCAATCGAAATCATTTTCCTTTATTTCAGGATGAAGATCTTGAAATGTTGCAACTCCTCCCTTGAGACTATCATCAGATGATAACATGCTGCTCGTTTTTTCTGGTGACGAAACCTCGTCAGAACTGCTATATGGAGTCAGTTTTTCATACATATATGGAGGCCTCAAACATATCTTAATTGGACTCACTACTTCCCGAAATTCCGAAGGAGGTGAGTAAGTAGCAACAAAATCTGCAATTTCGTCGATAATGCGTTTGTCAACCAATGATTGTGTGATTTCCATCCTTTTACGATAATAACGCCCAACTCGCAACAGATCATCTCCACCAGTTATCATCATCATAGATGAAGGCCCCTTCATTTGCTCTCGAAACAGGTCCACCTTAGTAGGACTGAAATTTGAAATAAATTTAATCCATGTAAATCATAAAACAATGATTATTTTAAATGCTTAATTCTACAAAAAAACACGCATCATAAATGTTACTTACATGCTTGTATTAGCTCGATCCCCAACTACGAATAGTACAGGATGTTTAACTTTAAAAAGTGGATCCCCAAAAGCATATCTACTCGGTATTGTGCAATACATGGGGAATCCAAGTGCAATAACCCCACTGACATAGTTCGTTAACGCAATATAGAGACCTAATGTTGAACCTGGTCCCCATCCGACTAAGTAAATAGGTCTTCCAGGGTACAATTCTTCAAGTTCAACCAATCTCATTACAGATTCGTTAAACATCATTTCAGCATACTCGTCCATGTAAAGGCGGGCGTGTATCGCCGGCGTGTAACTGCTAACGTGACACACCTGAGATAGAAATAATAACAATGTGAAGGCTGAATTCCACAATAAACTAATAATTGTGTGGTAACGAAATATTGATTTATGATAGTACCTTGCCCAAAGCGCCCAACATTGCCAAAAAATTTTTATTTCGTCTTGAAAGACTTGGAATAGTGGTCAAAAAGCTAGGCATCATTAGAAATATGGGGTTTGACGGTGATCTCCGAATTTTATGGCAGCTCGTATAAGACGAAAAGGGATCCCATTGTCTTTTCAATAAAAGGCTAATTGCTTCAGCATTGACCATTTTCTTCATATTTTCTTCTGTAATCTTTTTCAGTACTTCTGAATTCGACGTGGACGTGCAAGAATCCAAAACCGGTGCTGTTGACAGTACAATCATTTTGTCTATTAAAGCCGGGGCTTTGGCACGTAACGTCTAGAAAAACAAACAAATGGTTATTAGTTATTATTTATTATTAAGGCCAACTAACTTAATCTAAGTTTCAATTTAAACCTGTAGAAGATCCAAGTAACATGCTAAATATTCGTAGCTCAGGTTTTCAATGAGTACTCCATGAAGCCACTGAAGAAGTTTCATGTTCCAGTCATAAAGGGAAAATACTCGTCTGGTTTTAGCAGCCGCCGTGTCTACAGCAGCCCGACGCAAAACTGGCTCTGCATGATTATCAACGTAGGCTAAACGAGCTAATTTTTCTCCATGCAATATGTTAATTATTTGGTCAAACAGGGCGCCCTGAGACCTTGTCCACCCAGTTCTAAAAAAGACAATACACATTTGATATTCGACAAACAAATGTTGATATCATAAATACAATTTTGACTATGAACCTAATAATTTGGTCTTCCCAATCGTCCCCAACATCAGTTGTTCTCGCAAAATTAACGTGGTTTTGACACTCGTCCATTAGATTCCGAGCTTTTTCTTCGTCATATGGAAAAAGAGCATCTGGTTCTATGGTGTCCACATCAATTTCATCGTCATCTCTGCTTACCCTGCTTGAATAAAATGACCTATGTCGGTAACTTACACTCGGACTTGAAGCCGTCGTTTCACTTCTAACGATATTCGAAACAAAATAAAAACATGCAAGATTTTAAAAAACTAATAAACATAAAATAATCAATGAAAATCAAATTAAACATCAACTCACTTTAGCAAATCCTCTAGAGTTGACCCGAATGTACTCTGTGTGCTCGTACTCGATCGACTACTATTACTGGAAGGACTGCTAGATTTCTCTCTCCATTCTTTTTTCTTTTTGGATTCCCGTATAGGACTAAAAGCTCCTTTTTTTGATTTCTCTGTCACATCCGCTACGATTGCATAAGCATGATCCAAAGCAATAGATGACAATATATGTTGCTGGAACCGAATAAAATAAAAATTGAAAATACACATTAACCGGTTCCTAATGTCCATTCACGGAGCTAATAAAATCTATAAGGCTTACGGAAATGGAAAGATCTGCAAAACTTGTCGCAGATGATGACGATGATGACGATGATGAGGCTGATGAATAAAACGACGAGACTGATGACGAAGACGACGACGATGAAATAGACGTTCTGCTATTACTATCATCGTTAAAACTTGACATTGAAATAGGAGTAGTGGATCTTGATATTCCTTTTGTAGGACTGCTCGTGGAACTCATTTTGACCACTGCTACCACTAACTGATCGTGATCACACACAACTTAAATTGCAAGAATAATTTTCAAACGGAAACAAAGGCGAACGCAGTAATTTTAGTTGTTCGATTTATAAAACTCCACAGCCCACAAAGTCCACATCCGTACAAAATTGAACTGAGCGGCAAATTGCGACGCCTGCAAGCAAGTTGGTATTTTATACCCAAAGTCGTCAAAAAAAGTGCACGCGTGCACAAGTGCTTGGTTTTTAGTGAAGGAGTGCATTTGTGCATTAATTAATAACATAAAGTTTGTTAAGCGATGAATATGGATATGGAAATATGGATGGATGAAATCAACGTGCTAATAAAATGTCGTATGTAATAAATATTTTACGATAAAATATATGTTACTTTATTATAATGAAAATGAAAAATATAGAAACTAACAATGAGCTAAAAACTAGAAAAATGGACTAAAAAACTAGAAAAATGAACTAAAAACTAGAAAAATGAGACGAAAAACCATGACGAATGATCACGGCGAGATTGCTCCCGGCTGAGCAAACTCCAAAGTCCACGGTGTGACCCACGGCGTCCTGCCTGCTCCTGACAGCTCTCGTGAGCAATGCTGATGGCCTCAACTCTATACAACGGCTCCTCGTCGTCATCGTCCGAAACGGGTGCTGAATCGATTGGAACTGGCGACGGTGTTCACGAACGACCCACAACTGCAACGGAGTCCAATGGTCACGATGGAACTCCACGGCCATGTCCTCGTCCAAATGCTGCTGGGCGCCCGAGATCCGGACCGGATTGTACTTCCGGTGCCGGGTCGTCTCCGGGAACAGGAACAGTCCTAATTAATCCTCTCCCACGTCCACGAAAGGCTGGTCGATTGACCCCGTCCATACTGAAATCCGACCTGTGAAGCATTCAACAAAACAACACATATTAGAGTCGTCACTCTCGTCACTGATTGAGCAATACTGATTGCCGACTCCTCCAAAAATCAAAGCCAAAAAACGAAAAGCCAAAAAAAACGAAACCAAAAACCGATTACCCAGCCTCTAAAAGGAAAATTTTAAAAAGTCCTTACCAAAGAAATTGTGGGAAAGAAACCTACAAAACACAATAAGTCAGTTAGTTAGCCTGAGAAAGGTGTTGGCACGATGAGTGCGAGACTTAGGTTGAAGTCCCAATGGCAAAATCCGGCCCTTTTATACTCCCCCAGTCCTTTGTTCTCAGGGAAAGTCGCACGTGCCTCCAACGTGAAACCACCAATTCCTTTTCCAACATGTTTTCTCCTACCTTTCCCCATGCTTTCACTCTAACATGCAGTAAACGCATAGGCACGTGGGCCTTGCATGATTTCACCTGATCACCTGATTTTCAGAAAAAAATTGATTTTTCCGTGTTTTTGGATTTTCAGAATTTATTTTTGGCTGAGTCACGTTGCACTGATTGCGACTGAAGTGAATGAATAAAATAGTAATTTAAGAAAATCCATATAATAGTAAAATTGACTTTTTCAAATAATGCACCATTGAATCTCTATTATATATACTTATTGTTATTATTCATGTTTGGCTATACTGTTAAACTTAACAATGAATAACTAATTCACTTTTATAATAAATGGTGGTTCGAGGTTTTTGACGTAATTTCTAAAACTCTTATTAACCTAGAAAATAATGAAGATTGCTTTAATGCCGAAAATTATTTCGTATCGTATATATTCAGTTTCAATTTCACAGTTTAATTTTCGTGGATCAATTTGATTCAAATCAGTATCCATTATCCATTAATCTTAGTCCATTACCCATTATTTTTATTATTGTACGTATTATATATCAAGAATCGAATTTCTCAAAATTGAACACCATAACTGAAGAAATGCAGACAATAATGTTCATAATCTTTCATTTTCGATATTTTTGAATTTGGCAAGGTTATTATTATTATTTAATACATATTTATTGAATTACGAATTTTACGAGGCATCTCAAATTCTCAACATTTGCTATACATTCGCATTCCATCAAATTGGAAAAATTAAGTTGTTATAAAGTTACTTATAATGTAATAAGTTTGTTTAGGTTTGGTGTAGGTCAAAGAATTGGTTTCATATACAACGTGCTTTTGCAACGTCTATTGCTTTTGCTTCCAAATATGTAAACTACTATGACTATAAATAATAGGACAACGGCAACAAGGTTTGAATTTACGAAAAAGCCCTCATTAGTGTGCGGATAATAATAATTATCCGCGCATTATTATTATTGTATTGCATATTATACTACTATATGCAATTATTATTATTGTCAACATTTACAAGAATTACAAAATTGCCATCCTCAAAATATGAAATCGACCAGTTGGTAGTGTGCGACTACACAATTATTGTTAAACAGCCTTTTTGAAATGTCATTGGATAATCAGTGCCAATAGTGCAGCATGCAAGATTGCTTCATTTTGAAGATTGATTGGAGATTTTAACTGATTGATTAATCATATTCTACATAATGTTGTCACTCTGATATCAGATAACAGAGTGATAGGAAAGTTCGATAAAAATCGGTGAACTGAGCATAAATATGCATCGTTCAAGGTTCAAGTGGATCCCAGAAGAAGAAAGGCACTCATTGTCGTTTTCATCGTTTTACATTGTTGTATAATTATTGCGAAAATCGTATAATCAAATAATCATGAAATATTTTATATTCTCAAGTCTACTTTTCGTAGTTGCTTCCTGTCATAGCGTTGATATTTCAATTTCAACCACAGTTGCGAAATCATGGAAAAGCGTTGAAGGCATTGTCGATTGTGGTATAAATGTATAATAATGTTCTTTGCAATAAATTATAGAAATACATGGTTTTTGAAACGTGTGTAAAGTGTGATCAATTTTTTTATACATTTTTTGGAGCAGGATCTACTGGGACTGTTCATGAAGTTCGAGTCACAGACTGCGATGCAATTCCATGTCAGCTTTTTCCTGATGAAATGTACGATTTGGAAGTCGATTTCTCTACATGTAAAAAAAGAATGTTCATTTGTTCATCTTATAGTGATTTTAGATTTAGATCAAAGGACGTGTAGTACAGTGTATACTGTCCGGACACGAAAATAGAAACATGAAACATTGATTTGACATATTTTGACCTTTTTGTTAGCTCTAAATGGTTCTTATTGGAGGGTCCAAGTTGATGTTTACGTCAGTGGACAAACTCTGACACTTGTCGACGAAGATATTATAGCAGACATCTTTCCAGAAGAATATCATACTTTGCATTATGTTTTTCCTGTTACGGACATGTATGCTGGGGTAAGTTTTGTAGTTTGAGATAATCGCAATCTCAATTGGACTTGACGATGCCAATTATTAAAGACATTTCACCTGACTGATTACTTTTGCTAGCTTCCAATTCTGGTCCGTATGCGTCTAACAGAGAAACCTGTAAATCGACAAGAAGTTTGCATTTCTGCAATCG
>JABASF010002862.1:0-12561 GCA_019776145.1 Harlomillsia oculata
AATAATACGCTCCTCTTCTCTTTGTCTTTCTCTAACCTCCATTCGGCGCTAAAAAAAATGAGATAGGACACCAAGTTAATCACAACGTAATCGAAGTATAAAAGTCGCTACTTTTATTGTTACAAACCATTTCATCGATTTGTTTCTTTCGGAAGGTCTCTCGTTCTTCTTCCTGCTTGTGACGGAGATGTCGTTCTTCTTCGTCAACTTGTCTGGCCCTGGCCACGTGATATTGAGCTTGTGAAAGTAAATCCCGACAATGGTCCGCTTCCATACCGGCCAATGTTACATCGTACTTGGACTTATCTCCATTCGCGTGTAAATATTGAAAATACTTATGAGCTAAGCTAAGCTCATGAACAGCTTGTAAAACAAGCTGAAGGTTTGATTTGTCATCTCGAAGAATGTGAGTCGTCAGTTTTCGAAGAACAAGTGCCAAGTTGTATAAAATAACTTTATCAGTAGGGGAAATCCGAAGAGCCTACACAAAAGTTCAAAACCTTTGTTAAGTTACAAGTTTGTTAAATTAGGAACAATGTACAAAGACTTGTCCAGCATACCCTGAGAAGATGGGTTTTAGCATCGCTCAATTTTCCGTTTCGATAACTGGCTAGAGCCAAGTACTGTAATATTTCTGTGCTATGGCTCATACAAAATTTCTTCATACAATTTTCATACTATAAATCCCAAAAATGTGTATTTAGAAATCAAAACATAATTCAATAATTCATTCATTCATTGACTGAATTCAAAAAACCAGTTATTACTTACCATCTGTACGGCACTGACGTACTGTTTTTGCTCAACGTATATGTGTGCAATATTTAGCCAAACTTCCATGAAATCTGCAGTAGCCTCTCGTACTTGAGCAAAAATATCACGAGCCTCATTAATGTAACCTTTGTGAGCTAAAATGCAGCCAATGCCGTTTGCAGCCCATATATTCTTCTGATCGTGACGTAGTACTTCTTTGTATATAGCTATCGCTCTTTCCTGATGTCGCTTTTCTTTCTCCTTGTCCCTGTTAGGGAGAAACAAGGTTTGCAACCATACATTTCCAAGTGCGACTAAAGAGTATGGATCCTTCTGCGTCGACGGATTCTAAAAAACAAAATAAAGGCACAAATTTAGTAGTAACGGCAAAAAATTATGAAATATAATTTGGAAAAATGAATAAAACAAAAAACAACTTTTATGATGCGCTCAAATTTCTTTTGCCCTGGACCCCACTCCTGCTTGCTCAAATGAAGATTTCCAATAAGTGTCCAGGCATCAGGATGCTCATTGCTTAGTTGCAAAGCGTCTTTGAACCAGTCAGACGCTTCGTAAATCTGACCTTTATCTCTTGCCATACATCCAAGTCTCAAGTAACCTTAAACGTTAAAAAACACATTTTGATTGTTATTGCCACGATATAATCCCACATCATTCATAAGTGCAAGCAGTTTACTGACTTACAATCGACATAATTAGGATGCTCTTTCAAGATGTCTTTGTACAAATGTTCAGCTTCTTGATAGTTACACATGGCCTCGTGTAAACGAGCCAAATTGTAAGTAGTCGTGACTGTGATGGAGTTGTAGTAATGTCCCTCACGTTGAACATCTGATTCTGATCTGGAGCGAGTCAACGAATCTAGAAAGAATCTATGTGCTTCCTCATAATTTCCTAATCGATAATGCAATGAACCCAAGTTGTTTGAAATTTCTGGAGGCACGGGCGTGCCGACGGTATCATCAAACAATTGAACCGCTGTCATATAACTTTTTAAGCTATCTTGTACATCACTTTGCTCCAGAATTTGAGCAAGCTCTATCCAAGCTTCAACATCGTCCGGTTCCCGTGATGTCACTCTTTTCAGATATTCTTTAGCAACATCTCGTTTTGCTTGACTAGATGATGTGGCATACAACGATCCTAAGATCTTCATTGTTTCATAATTTTCAGGTTCCACCTTGAGTACCCTTTCAAAGCACTGAGCTGCCTAAATACACAAAATGTTACTTTGAGTTGTCAATACTATCAGAAATGTTAATTTATATAGCAACTTACTACTCAACATGTTAATTAAGTTACTTACGTTTTCATAATCCCCACGGTTGATGTACATTTGTCCCAATCCGAACTGTGGCAGTACAAAATTCGGTAAGGCAAACTGAGTCGCTTGGTAATAGTATTGAAAGGCCTGATTGTGATCTCCTTGTATATGGAAGGAACGTGCAAGTTGATAACAACTCTCGGCCCGCATTGCCTCATTTTCAGTATTATGAAACGCATGTAATGCCAAAGTTTGGACTTTGGCAAAATCACGCTTGAAAAAGAAATGGTCTGCCAGATGATTCAGTACCATTGGGTTGGAAGGATCTACACTGTACGCCCGAGAGAGTAGCTGAACTCCGTGCCGAATATTCTCTTTTCCTCGAAAATTCATGTTATAAACAGCCATTCCGACAAGGGCTCCAGTGCAATCAGGATTAATTTCAAGAGCACGAGCATACGCAATCTCAGCTTTATCTCTGAACCCAAGTCTCATAAAACAATGCCCAATTCCCACTCGAACATCAGCAGGACAAAATGGGTTTGTACGTAAAGCTTTCTTATAAAATGCTAAGGCTCCTCGAAAATCTTTCCTGTTGAACGCAATGCAGGCTTTCCCCAATAATGCAGGGATACAAGATGGCGATTGACCCATGACGAAATTAAACTGTGCATCTGCTTGATCCATCTTGTCACCTTCCAAAAGACAATGAAAAGCTCTTCCCAATAAATGGTTTTGATCGTACATGACGATTTTATCAGCCTGGGTATACAATGCTGTTGCTTTTGTAAACAGCTCTTTCCGCTTATCCTTCCCTCGTTCTTTATTCGCCGATTTGACATAATACGCTCCCAAACTGTCCAGAATCTTCTGCTGTTCCTTATCTTGTTTCTCAATACTAGCATCCTTCCTTGCTGTATCGAAAATTTTGACAAAGTCTTGATCTCTTTTCTGTTTGTAGTATTCAATCTATAAAGACACAATTTTACACTTGTATCCAACGAGTCATCCTTTCACCTCATCTCACAAACTAATAAAATCCCTCCCCCAATAAACAACAACCACCTCTACAGATATTCAAAAAATTTCCAAAACTCACCCCGACATTAAACCATGTGCTCATCTGTACATTTTCTTGCTTTAAAATGCTGATAACCTCTTCAACTTCTGGAAGCGCAGACACATCCAATTCTATCACCTAATTTGGGACAAAATAAAAAAAAACAAATAATACAATATGAACAAACCGTTTCATCATAACAATAACAAGTCACTGCTTTTAACTTTACGAATAAATTTCCAAATTTTCGCAATTCTTACGTCGTCCGAGTCCCTTAGCGGAATCTCGACAGTTGCAGATGTCACATAAAACGACATGTCGACTCCGAATGACCGAGGTGTCCCAAATACTTTGAAAAACGTCGCTTGATCACTTTTAAAATTAAAATTAAATTTTAACACTATTAAAAATGTACTCAGGAAATTAAATTCATAAAATGTCAAGAATTAAACACATTCCAAGTTAGTAAGAAATAACGCAAACTCAACGCAAAATCAAGGCAAACCGACTTGAATTGAAAAGGCGCCTTTCGGCTTTTAATGGATCAAATCGGCCGGCACAAAGCTTTTCCTATGCTTTCCTTCCTTCCATCCCATGCTTTTCCTAATGGCAAATCCCATAGCATTTTATAGCGTTCCTCTTCCTGCCTCCTGTGCCGTTTCCTCCGCAAAAATCCATTCCCACAATACAAATGATAATGAAAAGTCTTAAAAAATGACTCAATTTTTAATCACTTTTATTTTTACGCTATTTTCAAGCTTTTGAATCCTTATTTATCCCAGTTTCACTCAGCTGTTTTCTTTTTGACTTTTTCCCATGCAATGCTAATTCCAAAAAATGCAAAATATTGATGATTCCGGCAGAAAATTAGAGTGTTTAATTTATGCTGACTTACGTGGTGGTGGTGGCGTCTATGACAAATCGACATGAATTCTTAGTAATGCGAATTATGTATGTCTAGACAGAGTCTGGATTTGTGGCAGTTTTCTTGATGTGCCAATTCAGTTTTTATGATATCATTTTAATGGATTAATAATGACAGGGATGAATGGATGACGTATGTAATTAGTAAATTCCAACATGTTGACCAAAGAAGCATTTTTACTAATTCCTCATTATTTGTTTTTTAGGAGGGAAAAGTGCATAAAGTATAATAATTAGAAATTAATGTTATAATTTAAGTACATAGAATAACATACAATTATTAAGGTTTTTTTGTATATTTGCCATGATTATGTTGATTATAGCATTGAAGTGCTAAACTGTAATTTTAATATCGTATAATGGTGTTTCTCTAAAACACATTAAACACTACCAACAATTCCCATAATGTTGTTTTGTTTCATATTCATGTCGTCCTACGTTTGTTTGTAATCCTACTACGTATTTTTATATCATTTTCTAATATTACAGTAGTAGTACCAGATAGATTTTTATTATTTCTTTCTGTTCTAAGAATACATTACGTAACATTTTGTATTTTTATTGTACCTAAAACCTAATACAGTAGGTTGTAGTATATGTAGTCCATATGCCTAGTACAATTCGGGAGATTCCCCTTGTTAGTAATCTACATTTTCGCTCATTAACTTGTTGTTTCCACTGCAGCAAATGGAATGGATACACGCCATTTTGTCATAATGGTAAAACTCGTGTGACGTTACGGGAGAAACTACAACAATACAATACACATATAAAGCGGAAATCAAAATATAGTACTTTTTCTTTCCTGATCAGCTTTTCCCATCGTGTCATCATTATCATCATCATTGCATCACTTTGATACTTTTAGGTACTTTTCGTTATCTTGTATCGTTCAATCATTGAAATTGTACACTTAGACTGATTTTAAAACGTAAGAGTTTTATCGCACGATCATAAAAGCAAACGACGACGTTACGTAAATATAGAAACTCAAGTAATCAATGTTATGTAAAATGTAATGCATCAAGCAATTTGTCAAAATAGTGTGTAGAAGTACAAGGTCTAATCCAGCCAGAACAACCAATGATACTTCCACAATATTCTAATCATATCTATGCGCACACAATAAACTATTCAAATTACGTAAATTTGCCAAATGTAGTTTCTATTATAATAAAAAGCTAAATTACAATTCTTTATGTAAAACAACGTTAGTTTGTATCTTTTGAGTCTTCATTAAAACATCTAGCATAATTCATAGTTACATAGTGTACTGGTACTTATATAATGAAACTTGACGGAATTAAATGCTATATGTAAGACATAATATCAATTTTAGAGGATTATTCATTGTGAATGAAGAAACAGAGTTGCAGATTTTTTTTTGAAATTTTGACGTTATGGTCTGTGTTATTACTACACTACTTTTCTTTGCGTGCAGAAAAAATTGCACAATTGCATGACGTGACACTAAGGATTGTACTAATTATACTTTTACAAAGTTGTGTTCATAGTTTCTACGTGATGCTGACAACTTTATTTTGGACTTATAGATAAAGAAGGTAAGATGGGGAAATGTTGACAAAAAATTTGATCTTGTCCCGAAGTCCAGCATTATTAACCAACCCACTGACACGACCACATTGCATTGCATTGTCTGATTGGATCCTTGCAGTAAAAGTCTACAGTCTACACAGTTGCTCTCTGGAAATCATAGAATTTACTTCCGCATGGGATGAAATTCTCCAAAGCCTCCATTGAAGACATCCCCATGAAACCCAGTTTTGGTCATTTCAGGGCGTCGCTTGTTGACTCCATCGATCCAATTATTATACGGGTACTGACGTTTCATTGTGTCAAATTCTCCGAATCCCTATTTCCAATGTAGACAATGCAGTAAAATCTCATTACGTCATTACCACCAACTAAAGTAAAGCAGAAATGAAACATGTTGAATCAAATCCAACAAAATATACAATACCTGTGCAAATGTATCACCGTGAAAGCCTTGGGCTCCCATTTCCGGTCTTCGTTTCAGCAGAGCAGCCATATTCTTATCCTGAAAGGTTAAGATTTGCAAACGAACATGAAATTGCAGTATTGTGTGAAGCTGTATACATACTACAAAAGTGGTATGGTCACACAAATGCCAATACCGTGTAAACCGGGTACCCAAGACTAGCGGATGCTCTTTTCATAGTCTCAAATTCCCCGAAACCGTTTGAGAATGTATCCCCATAGAATCCAGCGGCGTCCGCCTCAGGCCTTCTCTTCTGCGATCTTTTCACTGGAGAAAAATGCCCAAAATCTCGATCAAAGACTTCTTCGTGAAAACCCCTGGCTGTGAATCCTGTCGGTGTTCGCTTCACTCGAATGGTTCGTAATGACGAGGATTTTTTATTCCCCACTCCTCCTAGTACGAGGATAACAATATTTTATCCTAACCAAAATCCTAACGTTTTTAAGAAATATATGGAAACATCCTAAAGTGTAGTCGGTCAAATATTTAGTAAGTAAGTATACATAAATCATAGTGTATTATTGAGGAACGTCTACAGCGTTCATTATGTTATTGTCAGAATTTAATCATGTTCCCAATGAATGTGAGGTTAAAAGACACGACGTGTAAGTTGTAGGTGTCGTTACAACAACGCAAATAAAATTACTCGTTAGTCGAAAATATCTCGTTAACAAACAAACGTAGGAGTCATATAAACTTTTCGGAAGTTGCTCCAGTTCTACCCGCATTTTGTAGTCATTTGCAATGTGAACGAACAAAACCGTGGGAAACGTTGTGAACTGAAAACATTACAAGTCAAAGATGAATAAGAAAAACTCGAAAGTCACGGTGCCAGGATACTGAAAGCAAACATTCGCAATCCTCGCTTCCTCTTTCTTTGCTACATTCTTTGCTCACGAAATCCTTCAATAAATTTTCACTTTCGTGCAATTTTATTGCATGCAAATTTTCAGCCGCCTTTCTGCTGCCCCAATACAGTAATTCTTTCTCGTGTTTAAATGTATTCATGTAAAGTTTTGCGCAAAGAAGAGAACTTTGACAGGTGTATCAACTTCGATGTTATTCATCTTGACAAAAGTGAAATTAGTATCAGTATATGACGTCATGACTCACGATTTTCTAGAGCGCAACAATTATGTAGATTGTATGAATTTGATGTAAGCAACTGTAATTGTCTTTGTCTGATGAGGTTTGAAATGAAATGTAGACAAGTGAAGTGAAAATTAAAACGTAATAATAATAATTTACATTGGTAATTGTGATCTCACATAAATATGATATCATAAGTACCTTTCGGATAACGGTCAACAACGTGAGGATGTCCATTGGACAATGGTCCATGGACTGAAGCACTGCCTCCAGCTGAAGAATCCGGGTATGTTTTGACTGGGACGTGTAACACTGCCCCGTTGTCATTTTTGGCATGCTCGTCTCCAAACACTTGGACGCTGAGACACACGAGACAGACCTAAATTGAAAAGTAAGCCAATATTGAAAGTTAGTCCGTCAGCCAGCCCAGCTTCGACACTCTACGCCAAGGAAAAGCACTGAGTCAATTTACTCATGTAAATCCAGGTGTGAGGCGACGTGTTGTGTCGTATATAAAACACGGTATCAAAGAAGACACGGCAAGAAATCGTACGTATCATTTTTCGAGAAAATGTGGTAAAGCAGCTTATTTTATCTGATAGTAGCGAGTAGCGTTATACGGTTAGACGTTATACCATACATTTCAATAGTGACATGACGTGATGCGATGCGATGTGATGTAAGTTCTAAGATATAAAGCTAGAAAACCCGAATTCACGTGATCGAATGAGTACACATGATAAATTTAACTATAATGATATTTGGTCAGCGTGAATTCGGGTAGGTCACCGTTGTTCCTATCATGAAATGCATTTAGTTTTCAGGCGGTATCATGTCCATGATGTCAGTCGAAAATCAGGATTTCAAGATCCGCGCTAGAAAATTTCCAATTTTGAGAGTAAATGTCAAAGCAACCGAGTTCCATTAATACTCGGTTTTTCTAGCACTATGATGGGGTGTCATCTGCAGTGTCATTCGGAGGATACATACCACAGTATTGCCATTGTATGACACTACCCACACTGTCTCCCAAGAGAAATATAAGAACCCACTTTTTTGCAGAGACATTCGCATTCGAAAAGAGCTGCTTCCTTGATAGATTCCCCTCAAAAAGCTCTGTACATGTAGACATGTACTGATCTCAACATGCCTTTGTAAAAATGTCGAATTCATTTCTTGTTGACTTTCTTAGGTTGCAATGCTAATGCTTAATGTGATAATATGTCTCTCTAAGCTCGTGTTGTCATTGCAAATGTTAAAAGGTACTAAATTGAGTAAATGGATTGGCAAACATGACAAAATATTTGCGGGCAATCTATTTAATTTATAGAAATGTCACTTTCATATGGAGATTAAAAAGGTTATCTTCTGAATGTCATTCCAGTCAGACATTGTATTATTGACTGTCTGTGATAACGTGATAAGACTGTTCAGAATTCAGATGCTTAGCATTAGTATCTAACGTAATTTCATATCAAAATTTTTAATTTGGATTTTCGTTTACTACGGTCGGTGTACATTTTGGTCATTATTGGAAACAACAGGAGTTTCACATTTCACATTTTAGATTAGATTCACAAATGCCTTCTATGTGAACCCGTGAAAGACTTACTCATGCGTCACTTTATTCGATACATTACCCTTATACCATCATCGTCGTTGACTGCTGCGTAGAGCTACATTAAGCTCCTTATTAAAATTTA
Source organism: Harlomillsia oculata (assembly GCA_019776145.1). Taxonomy (NCBI): domain Eukaryota; kingdom Metazoa; phylum Arthropoda; class Collembola; order Entomobryomorpha; family Oncopoduridae; genus Harlomillsia; species Harlomillsia oculata. The sequence continues at coordinate 8,835 of JABASF010002862.1, forward strand.
GCTATTCTCTCCTACTGTTCATGTTCAAAAAGAAAACGAAAATTAAAATCAATAGAAATCAATACAATTATACATTAATGAATCAACTACATTTCGAATTCAATAAATTGAAGAAATCAAACTAGAAGCTACGAAAATATGCTTAAGCACACACACACATGATGAAGAATATATTTCACTCATACAATTTACTGAGGGTATGTTCCTTAGTTACAAACGTCTAATCACTGTCGTGTATTTTTTTATGAAACAGTGTTAGGGACAATTAAAGAGAAATCTCTAAGATTAATGAATTTGATAAAACCCGGAATAGACTTCCGTTGAGTTTTATAGCCCTTTTTTATTATTACTAATACGTATTTTCCGCTATATAGTCTCAAGTCTGAACACACCATAAAACTGCAATAAACTAGACTTGACGGCAAATAACCTGCAGGATGAGAGTTAGCTCAAGTACTTTCAGATGTACGGAACCATTAAGTGGTTAGCAATTTCATTTTGTCAGATTTCAGTAGATTTAATTTGACAAAATTTCTTGCAGATCTTCAAACTTCCGCTTGTTTGCAAGCAAAAGGAAAAGCATGATACGTTTGTTTGTCAACTTTTATGTTTACAAATGCCTTTCTGCATACATATCATACTTAAGCATATCAAGTTGTACCCATGATACGAATATTATTTTCGCAATTTTTTTATATTTCTATGGGCGCCGTCGTGAGGTTCTTCTTTCTTTTATACTGCAACGATTGCTCAAGATGACAGTTGCCTCGTAATATGCTTACGTGATAAACCCCAGTTTCATAACAAGTCATATTATATAGTTTTTGTTGCCTCTTTCCTTTTTCAAAACTTACCATCTTCACGAGTTGTCATTTTATGGAAACTAAAGTGGAAATTGAACTTAAATATTTTTACTTTAACAGGGATACTAGGTTATTCAGATACGGTATCTCGAATTTTTATTTGATGATGGATTAAGGATTAGGCATATAACGCTACATCTGAATTTCCTGTGTGGTTCATAGTAAATTCGGAGAAAATTATCCATAGGAAAAAATTCATCGAGTTAATCACTGATTGACACAGCAATTGACGACACCGAGTCATAAAACGGTACCCGAAGCCATGCATAATGAATATGGAAATTTAACCCAACAATTCCATTTCCGACAGAATAATTCTATTCTCTAATTCGTTGGTCGGATGATCCCACTGGTTTTGTACTACGTGGGAAATAATACTAGACATTAACGTTTTTATACTTTCATGTACTATGTGAAATGTGATTCTTTGATGGTTGACAACATATCACGCTTCATTTTATGACGTTCATTCCATGTGACACAACATGTCAGTTGGATTGACAAGCTGAGCTAATGCTTCTCTATTCCTCACTCAATTTTAGGGTGGTGTGCAATTTTTAACTGATAGTTGGCAATTTGGCAATATTGCGTTTCGCTTGGAGAAAGTTTCGGTTCCGATTAATAATCAACGGAGGAAGCACATATAGTCATGGTATCCGCCCACAGGCACCAGAAAACCATACCGCTCAAATAAGCACGAAAGGTTCGATTTTTCAGTTTAGGTTTATGAAAAATATCCCAGATTGCGATTTACGATGAACCACAAGACCGCAAAAGCATTACATAGTCTGGTCTGGATCACAAATCCAATCATTTTGGAATTTCGTTGCAACTTTTGCTTTTTGTAATGAAAGTCAGCAGGTTCCTCTCTTCTTTCGTGTAAAATATTATTGCATTTTCCTTCTCCCTTTGTGACTCAAATCTTTTTTGCTCAAAATTTGCTTGATAATGGTAGCTGTATTGTAACTTGTCTACCCTGTTCAAACCAGATATGAAAAATAATAGTTAAGGATATTGTCATTTTAAAATCCACGGATAAAGCAAACCGCAGTTTCACTCTTTTATCAGAAGACAAAAGCGAGGCTTGTCATGCTGAAAATCCTATTTAAGTTCTGGATTTTGATATGCTGTCACATGTCAAATGTCAGCTGAAATTTAATAGGGAAACAATAGACTTGAATGATTTGGTTCAGCAAAACTGACATGCAATATACCCTGACTAAAAGACGAGGTGCATTCAAGACACGAAAGTGAACGTGTGCCCCTTTTGTTTTCACTTACTTTCTCCTAAAATCATCAGACCACAAAATACTCAATGTCTTCAAAGAGCTTCGAAATTGTAAGATCCAAAACATGTAAAGTCATTTCCTTATTTCATCATTGCAATTATTCTAAATTTTGAATAGAAACACAGTATTACTATACTATAAATAACACAATAATGAGAATAATATATATACCGGAGGAGTGAGGATTTCCAATGAAAGTTAGTTCAGAGGAGTTTATTGATTTCTAGGTGCAATATAACGATCGTACTTACTATTGTTATATGTACTTGACTAGGTTTTGTTCTTAAGAAGGGTGAATATAGGTTAAGAGGGTCACAGAAAGAAGAGTGATGCAATGTTGGAGAGAATAAGACGTAAGATAAGAAACCGACGTAACTTTTCCTTTTCTTAAATTCTCTGCTCACATGACAAGTCAGAAGGGACACAAGAGAAGTGACGGAGTCACTTCCAACTTGAAATGCAACGAGTTCACTTTCCAGTCGTAATTGAATTGGATTTACTGGCACATCTGCTCTGACCGAAGGATCTGGAGGATCATACAACTTGTACAGTTGCCATTGCCATATGGCCTTTAATCACGTATTACCGGGAAAAATAGGAACGGAAAAGTAGGAAGCAACAAAAGCGACGTATAGTTTTTTGCTAGTTCCCACGAGTAAAAGAGAAAGTGAATGAAGGCAAAGTGTGGTGTCATGAAATGTAAATAGATTCATGATCTGAATTTTTGCATTGAATTTTATGTTCCGTGTCGTTCTCCAGTGAGAATCATCTGCCACACCCACACGACATCATATATCTTGTCAGATACGAAGCTAATTCTTAATCGCCCAAATCTCAAAGTGGAAAGGTCATTTGTTCCTGTCATAAAAGAACCTCTTCCGTTTCGGAGTCAAGTGGTTCTCAAGAGCATTTTCACGGCAGGTACTTCGAAAAAAATGCTAGTGACAACATGCAAACGTCATCTCACCCTTGTGGAACGAGCATAAAAAATGTCTATATTTTACCTGCAAAAGACCTCAATGACGGTCGTTTTACTAACATTCTGCAAATTCAGTGCTAACGCAAGGTACTGCGTACTATTGCAAACGGACTTGAAAGACTTGAAACCAGGATGGAAAGTCGCCCCAAAGCCCCGGGGCGAGGCGATGGGGCTTTAGGGCGAGAACGGCGACCAAAATTCGCAATGCCCCCGCCAAAAAGGGCAATTAAAAATTTTGAGCTTTCGCTGCTCTGCTCCAATGCGGAACCATTTTAGTGAACGCTAAATGCGTAGTTTTGTCTCAGTTTCAGCGTAAATCTGAATATTTATTAGTATTTTTGCAGTGGTTCTGGTTCTAATTGTAGTTATATTTGAAATGACAATTCAAATCAGCTGAGCAAAGGCCATTTTATTGGCCAGTTTGTTTGTACATTTAAAGTGTCAAGGTTCACATTGTTCTGAGGACAGACGAAAAAAATCAAAAAATTAATATCAGCAGTAATTCAAAAAAGCTGTGAAACAACGAATTAATTTTTCATTAATCTATTTTCCCAGTTCTCCAGAAAATTGTTGAGATCCACCACCTGTTTTGTTAG
>JABASF010002863.1:0-12553 GCA_019776145.1 Harlomillsia oculata
TGCCCTCAAGTCTCCTTTTCCACGTTGTTTCTCTTCTTCCTCTTTTATCCTGGTAATTTCAGTATTACATTTCATTTTTCATGTTGTTTCTCACTACACCTACGAATTACCCGTCTTGAGCCATATTGTCTAAACTTATTAATTTTCTCTTTACAGAGCAAAACGTGTGTTACGTACAGCTAGTAACGTTACATGCACATTTTCATTGTGCATTGTTGACGTGCGGAGTCTGCAAAAAAAATGACCAATTTTTTTTTCAAGTATATATTATTCTCTTCAACAGTTCAGTCAAAGTTAGAGAACTCAAACTCAAACGGTCATCTCGTCAGAAGCGTCAAAAATGATTTTTTGGCTACACAAAAAAGCGACAACACCCTTCAGCTTTCCTTCTCATTTGAAACATTTGACTTCATTTTTTAACAAGAATTTTTTTTCCTTTCATGTCAAATTACTGTACATTGCACAAAAAAATGTTGGTGTTTGTGCACGTAACGTGTGTGCCTCAAATTAAAGTATTAAGCATTATAAAACGCTAACGTGTTAACAACAGTGCAAACAGTATATGTCGTATTCGCACGTACGTCACTAACTTGTCTCATTTCATTGCACTATTGCAATTTTACAATAATTATGTGTAGTTACCATTTGGCATTTGGTATTTAGTGTAGTATTTCCTGGTTTGCTTTATAAGGGTTAACTTTTTAAAACTTTAATAAATAAAGAGCTTTTGAAGAAACAACAAAATGGTCTTTGCATGCATGCGTGCTGTAATTGTTTTGTTTGGTTGTTCTTTCTAACTTCCTTCTCCAATCTTGCCTTGGAGTCTCAAGTGGGACATTTTGTCCAAATCTCCTAATCTAATTTAACATGACACATTGCACAGGAGACAGACGAGAGAAAGCCTTACTTCACTTATAGTTAATAGCTCAACACTCATGTTCGCATTTCATGCAAAATCAAGTGTGAAAAGGCAAAAGGGTTGGTGTGCAGATTACTACTATAGACTAAAGTACAACAAGATTCAAGACATCATTTTTTTACTCTCTTGTTCCTTACGTTGACTACATTTGAGCATTTTTATACAAGTTATTTTTTTCGTGCACACAACTTGTATGTGATTTTAATCACAGTATAGATCCCAACAAACGTAAAGCCAATTGGCTTTTTTGACTGTGAATTTTTAATCTGCAAAAAATGTACTTGCCATGCAAGTTATTTACAAAGCTTAACTTGCTTGCTCGACTGAGCTCATGACGTGTCTACAAATTACACAGTGAACCACTATATAATTTATGCGTACGAGTTTTGTGTCGTCGTCGTACTTTTTAATTGCAGTAATAATGAAATCGAAGGTAGCGAGCCAGCACAGACTTGAACCAATTTAATAATGTAATTCTAACTACGTTGATTGTCAGATTATAACTTATAATAGTTACTTTTGTGCATTTTTTAGGATTTCCATTAACAATAAGAGATTCCTATACGATAAGGTAATGAATGCGAAATGATTTTACGACAAGGAGTCAAGGAAAGTGAGGAGTAATTTGACCATTTTCGCACTTGGGCATTCAAATTCAAGTTATAAAGCGGTTAATTCTGGTAGCTATTAGGCGAAATGGTTTGGGCTATATGACTTACTTTGGATCAATAAATTAAATACCTCCACACACACTACAATACACAACCTTCACAAAAAACCTCTGAAGCCAAGTGCAGTCATTCGAATCAAAAAATGAACATTGCCGTAGTAACTTCAATATTTAATAAGTTTAAGTAGTCATCACAGTCATCAGACACATCATCACTCTCACTCATCATTCTAATCATCACTAGTTATAAACGCAAGAAATTATTAGATTGTAGCACTGTATACGTTGCACCGACTTCATTCGAAAACTTTGTAGTCCATATACATAATACACGAAGCAATGCCGAGCCGTAGGTGTCCATTTCGCATTTCGGACATTACTGACGTAGCGAAGATTATGTCCATCATTCACGTGGTATGCAAACATAAAATGTCTGTTTAAATAATGTGCATTTTGGGAAGAAAATTGCAAAAAATGACATCGAAATCTTTGTTGTTCAAGTTCAAGTTAACTTTTATTTTACGTTTTACGTTGTATAGGTTAGCATGTTTTTTCTCACCTGCATGTACATATCAGTCGCCTCATGTTATTACGGTTTCGATCTTTTGCTATTTACGTTGCTCGTGGACGTTCTTGCCAGCGGGCTTTTAATTTTGGGATTAGTAAGAACTTTGACATTTTAATGAAATATGCTAATCTAATTTTATGTACAATAATATGTTGACGAGTGCTTTTGTTTCTAAAGTACAGTATAAGCGTAAATCCGCCATGGTCATAATATGGTTCGTGGCATTTGTCTTAATTCACATTGTGTATATTGTGATTGCTGTGATGGGACTCCATAGTCTGGAAGCTTTAGCCTACATATTGATCTTCTTGTTTACGATTTACCGTATTGGTCACATTGTGGTTATCTTTTGTGCAAAACGTACATGGTCTCTAACCCAAGGACCCCAACACCCAGCAGAAATGGGCCGGGTTGTTCCTCGCGCTAGTAATGTCGCAAATTCGAAACCCTATGGACCTGCTGGTTATCCTAAATATCCTATCCAGAACAAGACCTATGATCCTTAATCCTTACCATCACGAACTCTGTGATCAGTACCCGCTTATGATCATGTTCACGGACTATCATCATCATCATGTTTCTGAGAAGTTGGTGAAAAACAACGTTACAAATTAAAGTTTGATTATTATTATTACTTTTGCCACTGGAAAATTATATTATCGTTATCGTGTTTATGTATCACGTTTGTGTACACACTTTCCACATTGTTTTAAATATCAGTACAATATATTCAAATTCATTCATATATTTCGATTTGTAAACAAGATGTCAACTTGCCAACATTTCAACTTCAACATCGATATATCATATAATCATACAATAATATAAGAAACAGCCAATATAACTGCTAACATAATAATACCACAAACAATTGCAAATATAAGAAAAGAAAATCATTCGAGATTTTACGTAAACAATATTGTTAAGAATGAACTATATATATATAACGAGTATGATAGAAGAACTGGAGTTTGATTCATAACTATCATTACATTAATAAATTACTTCTTGTACACCAGTTCATCACACAGCTCTTTAAGCTTTGTATTCGCAATTTCCTTCTGCTGCAGATCGTTTTCTAATGTTTCCATTTTCAACTCAAGTATCCGCTGGCTTGTACGAAGACGATCAAGTTCGTCTTCAGCCTCCTTTGCTTTTGCTTCATAGTCTGTATGCATTCTAAAACATAAAGTTTAGGATAAGATTTTGAAAATAACGTTAACGTAAACTTCGAAACTAATAAACTTACTCGTTCATTTTCCCTTCAGCTTCATCGCAAAGAGCCTTCCATTTCTTAGCAAAATTCTTGACCTTTTCCGACATCAAGTCATCCCGTTTAAGCAAAATTTGTTCATTTTTTTTCAAATTTTCCAAAGATTCTTTAGACTTTTCATATTTCCTATTAGAAAGTATTTTTTATGAAAAACTTTAATAATGTCTATACTTCTATACATCATACTTATTTAAGATCATTAGATTGTACAATCATATCATAACTTACTTGTGCAAATTCGAAAAAGCCGTTTCTACATTATTGATCTCTACCAAAGCCGCCATTTTTTCTTGCTGCTCAGCCTGCAACATGTTCTCAATCTCAACAAAATTATTCAGAGCTTCCATCAGCTTACTCTCAGTCTCAGTAGCCTTTGTTTCAGCTTCAATTCGCTTTCCTTCCGCTTCCAGTGTTTTTTCTTCAGCTCGAGCAATCATTTCCTCAACCTCTGAAATCTTAACATTCTTTGCACGGAGCTCCACCGATTGTTGTTCATTCCCTTCTTTCAATTGATGCATTTCTTTTTCCAATTGTTCCTGAGCTTCACGTAGTTTATTAACTTCATCTTCTAAAGCTTTTCGACTCACTTCAGCAGCTTTCTCATCACAAAGAACCCATTCATCAGAATCCGGGGATTTTTCATCAATAACAATCAATTTCTCCTCATCAGATGATACCGGAATTGGAGACTTGGACTTGACTTTTGGTAAACCCAATCCCAATCCCAATAAAGAATCGTCCTCCCAGACAGTTGTCTCTAAAGTCGTTTCCGTACTCAGACCCGTTACTTCAATTTGATTTGAACCACCACGACCCTCAAGAAAGGACCATCCAGATAGTAAATCATTTTTCGGTTCAGCATCTTCCACTTCGAGTTCAACGTCAACGTCGGCGTCTTGATCGATAACATCAACGTCACCTTGTTCCGTTCCTGACGATGTGTTTCGATCGTCACATTCTGATTCCACGTTGATGGCCAATGAATTCATGCCATCCAGTAATGATGACAAACTTACATCTGCAGACCCTTTCGAAGGATGGATCTCAAGACTCATTTTCAATTCAAATTGGCTCTACAAATGGAAACCAAAAAATAACGAAATAAAATATTGCTGACCAATCACAATCACCCGAATCAAAATTTTGTGCATTCAATAAATTAAATGTTGAATTAAAAACACCAGTACCGTTCAAGCACGAACACCACCCCTTTTTCAGTTGGAACTAGGAAACAACTGCTGACGACAATCAAAAGATTACGGATTACTTGATCACTCCCACTTACAAACTAACTTTTACGCAGTCGTATTTTTATGTTTGAAAAGTCAATCAACCACTATTTCAAAAACGAAAAAACACCTTTGATACTCGACATTAAACACAGCATGTAATGTACTCTGTGTAAAAAAATGTAATTTTAGAAATGAGTTACCCACCGAACTTTTTGAACTTTTCCAAAGGCACTTTGTGACGTGATCGACTGAATAGACTGACTGGGACTGACAAGACAGAGAATGTTCGTTCGTTGAGGTTTGTAATGTGATTGAAGGTACACAAAAACAGAAAGGCATTGTGCTCTGCCGATTGGCGCCTTGAAATTCTATTGGTTGGGTGCTTACGTGCTAAGCTTCCCCGACGATTACGAAAAACGATTCAATGTTGTTGTATATTGGAGTTTTAATGAATTTTTGCAGATTCGGTTCCTCCTCTATCTTCCTCTCCTGTCTTGTTGTCCTCTTGTGAGTCTTGTGTCATTGTCATTGTGTCTTGTCTTGTCTTGTCTCATGCTTCTTGGTTCTTGCAGTTGCAGTCACTCTAAATCTAATCGTGATCATGAATGTTCATTGCATATATCAATATTTTATTAATTTTGTATTACTTTCTGGGACAGACAAAATATTTTAATTCTAACATTTTACTGAATTTTAATCAATTCATCAAATGATAAAATATCGGTGCGATTTCAATAAACAAACTGTTCATCCCTTCATCATGATCATGATACTTATAAAAGTTAACAAAACTAAGGTTAACAAAAGGAGTGGAGAATTTACAAGAACCTAAAATACTAAACGCTTTTAAAACCCCTCATCGTTTCATTCGTTAAATGTACAAATTATAAAAACGTATTCAAATCACACAAGAATCCAATGTTTACCGTACATAATGAACATTATTAGACTTTAAGGTAAAGTGCTTTGATATGACATGACATGACTAGACGAAAAGTCAACAGGAATGAAACAAGTACAGGTTAAAATTGTGGGTCGTCCAAAACTCAACGTGGAACATTTTTCTTCCGGTTCTTGATTTTATGATTGTCTCATTAAAACACTACTTTAAGTCACTACGAGCACTTTTTTGTCAGCATTGCATGCACTAAAGTGTTTGTACTGAAAGCAAACGATGAAGTCATAATCATAAACTCTTTGTGCGACTCTAGTTTACAAGCACCATTAGTAAAATTAGTATATTCGTGAGACTTGTGACTGTGACGTTAACAGATAATGCAAGGAAAGTCGGAAAAAGCATTGGATGCTGACTCTGCTGACATATTACATTTTGAGTTTCATTTGTTTCATTATAGATCCGAATCCGATTGCAATCGAACAACCACGAACTTTCTCCTTCCAGCCAGCTCCAGTCATGATTTTTGGTTTTGGTATATGTCGTGAAAATGTCCAGCTTACTGGGAGTGAGACGCAGTGTCTCCCAAAAGCATTTCACCTTCTGGACGTGGGCGTCGACGGAAACGGAAATCAAAAACTAGTCCAACCACTGCTAATGAAAAAAGAACGAGGAACAATCCAGAGAAGTTCAAAAGCATGGCAGATCCAGGTAGATTCTTGTAGTTGTCTCTATATATGGAATAAAAAAAACAAAATTGTTAATTATATGAGCTAATCAATCGTTACGTTACTACTAAAGAATTCATTTGGCATTTCATACTTGTACGCTCCGAGAGCCTTCATCATAATTCCAGTGGCAGCAGCAATTGTAGAACAGATGAAAATAAGTGGTCCGCCAAACTTGTGATAAGGAATTACCAGAGTTCGAATCCTCATGTTTGCGAAAGGAAGAAGAAATACGGTAAATCCAGCCAAAAATTGTCCATAGTACAAGATGAGAGCTACAAGTCCAATCCAACTGTGAATAGTGTAGAAGTTCGGTGAATTTGTGGCAGCATGAGATCGAAATCCACTCCATAAACCAACAGATGCTCCAAAGATGATCGACAAATGAATACCCGCATGCATCAGTTTCACTTGGAATTTTGGACGAGTTGGGAACAATCGGAAGATGAGAGCAGCTGCAAATGTCATGAGTGACAAACTCTACTTTAGTGAAACATTACTTAATTCGCCATTTATGATTTCAACCTCTCTTAACGATTATTAAGTTACCATTTCCCTGAAGGTATATCATGAAAAATATCATCAAGACGATGTGCAGATTGATTTCGGAACTAGGCGGTCCACCCCATGTAATTCCTCCGTTGAAATGAAGAACCCAAATGAACATGAACAAAAACATGAAGACCCCAGCCACTTCCGCAACTATGTAACCCCAGCGAAAGATCTTACGATAAAGATCATATTCACGAGGGTCTTCTTCGCTCCCCATCTTATCAAGTAGTCCACTCAAGACTCGTTTGTTGGAATCACCGACCACGTTCCCGAATCCGTTGTAATAAAGAGCTACTGGTCCAACTTTCCGTTCTGGTTTTAATGGAATCGTGAAGCTTCCTTTCCGAAAATTGGACACGCCTTTAAAACAAATAATAAAGAAACTATCGTAAATGGTACGGCAGTCAGTTGCAAAAAGAAGGATAGATGATCTAATCTATAAGATAACACCCGTTAACAACAAACAATGAATTAAGAAAAGGCAACAGACTTGTACTGTTCATAAATCCATTTGATATCTTCGATAATTCATGACTGTATTGAGTATTACTACAATTTGAAGTCAAAAATAAATCAGGATTCGACGACATTTTGTTTATTTCTATAAACGTTATTAATACGGGACTTTTACTGTGCTTTCTCCCTGTTGTGAATATTGACTGAAAGAGCTTTCCCTTTCAGTGTGAAATACTGGAAACGTGGAAACTCTAGTCAAATACTATAAAAACATGTTTACTATTGTGAACAATACTACCAAATACATATCGTCATTGAATGCCGAATAAAATAGTCCACTAACATGAACCGTTAAGCGTACACGTCCTCGGTGGGCATGCTAATTTAGAAACTTATAGTTTACGCAGAAAGTAATAAAATCAATTACAATCACAATGAAACTGTAATTCTTCTCTACAATTTCACTCTTCGACTAGCGCGAAGAAACTAATAAAAGAATCCATACTCTGATCTTATTGCTCGTTAAACAAAACTTCACCTGTTGACATATGCGGCAACACCTTACAAGTGTCACATAAATCTCAAGTAGGTCATTCAATTTGACGCATCTAAAACTTTACTCCACGGAAAACAAATACGGTAACTTTGACTGTAACTGTAACCAATAATTTACTACACGTCCTCGACAGTCAGTTTCATAAATGACAAAGGCACACGACCACACCCAAAACTGTTTACAATTAAAGGTGAAAGAACCCAAAAATGCGGTGTAATGTACATACTTTGACGCCACGTACAAATAAAAATAAAATAGTTAGTTCAACTGTAATTAAACGTAAATAAATAAATCAAAGATTTCTGATTTACGTTTTAATTTAAAGTTGTTTTGGGAGCATCCCTTCTGGAATCTTTCGTAAGGGTCAAAGGTGAAATGAGATGTAAATATCACCGGAGAAATTGCGTGGTGACAGTGGTAAGTGGAAGCAGCTGGTGGTTTTTCCTTTGCTTACATGAATGACAGCTGAGATGGCACATGCGCCAAATCATGGATTTGTGTCGCCCACGCATTCCATTGTCTCCTTGTAGTCTGTCTGGACTGGACAGACTGGACTGGACTCTTCTGATTCTGGAGTGACTACGAAACTTGTCTTGCAATACTTATCATATAAAAATGACTTTCTTTAAAAAGTTTACTAACTGTCAAAAGTTTACGGAACTAATATTTCATTATTAATAAGTGCGCCTCAAACCTTCAAACTGCTTTCATTTTGCTATTATGTGCTCACAATGCGATTTAGATTTTCGAACGTTCCGGTTCCGATTCCGTATGCATGACGCTTTGTTTCCATCATTTTAGGAAAACCATTGTTTGATCAATAAATCATCGTTTTGATATCAAACGAACCAATGTCAGTCCTGTCAGGAAGAGGATAACTGAAAGTTACGCTGCCATTTGTGTACAATACTAATGTTTAGGATATTACATTTACAATACACTTACTCTATGATTATTAGTGAACTTCAATTATATTCGCAAAGGTAGCGTATTAATTTATATACAATGAGAGTGTCCTACTGCACAGATCAAGAAAAATCTGTTTTGCATACAAACTTTGAAAAACGAGGATGGAATCAAGTTGGTCCTGACGACGATTGGAACTTTTATTGGTAATACATTTAATGTATTGAAACGATTATGTCACTCAGCTCAGCTATTTCCACGCAGGGATTCCGTGTTCACACAAATCACACTCTCAGTCCAGATTTCCCCAATTGAATTATGAATGGAAATTTATGAAAACTGGATGGATTATAAATTATAATAATAAAGTATATATGCTTTGTGTGTCAAGTGTATGAATCAAAGGGGTATCAGACAGTCAGTCATCATCATTTCCCCATCCATCAGTTTACAATTCAGTTATGGATGGTGTTTGTTTTTATACTATACCCGTTAATACTAAATTAATAATTTAATTTCAGGGCTAATGTTCCAACGTGCCGAATCATATTTGGCGTTGAAAGTGGTTACCGAATGAATGAAAATCAGTAATGATGATATTAATCAATTTATAGTTAATTTTAAAGATTAATAACATTTTTGACAACCAAAGGAACTATACTATACTTAGTGTTTTGCAAATATTTTAATTTCAGAATAATCAATCACTTTCCCAATCATTATGAGATCACAAGAAAGGATTTGCTAGTTAAAAATATTAAGAGATACCGCAAAGAACAGGAAAAAGATGGAAACCCTCTGGGTGAAAAGAACGATCAGGGAAAGTACATTTACTTGGATTTTATTCCAACTACATTCGTTCTTCCTGCGGATTATAACATGTTTGTGGAAGAATACAGGTAAAGGTTGTTTATCAAATATGCCAAGAAATTACTTATTGCGGTGGTTGATGTAGAATTGAAGCAATTTGATTTATTAATGCCATTAAAATTATATAGAAAAAATCCTTTGAGTACTTGGATCATGAAACCTTGTGGCAAATCACAAGGAGCTGGGATTTTCCTTATAAACAAATTATCCAAGCTAAAAAAATGGTCAAGGGAAAGCAGAGCACAGAATTTCAATCCATCCATGGTAAAGGATGCGTACGTCATTTCAAAGTATATTGACAATCCACTGCTAATCGGAGGTCGGAAGTTTGACCTTCGCCTCTATGTTTTGGTCACGTCCTTCCGTCCACTTAAAGTTTACATGTACAAGCTGGGATTTTGTCGATTCTGTACGGCCAAATACGACACGAGTATACAAGAGCTCGAAAATATGTACGTTCACTTGACGAATGTGTCTGTTCAAAAACATGGGGTTTGTCATATAGAATATGAATTACTCAATTAAGGATATGAACGAAAGAATATCGTAATTTCTGACTAATTTCATGCAATTTAATGTTATTAGGATGAATATAATAGCATTCACGGAGGAAAATGGAGTTTGCGAAATCTGGAATTGTATTTGGAAAGCACTCGGGGTAAAGATGTAACAACGAAGTTGTTCAATGGAATCAAATGGCTAGTTGTCCATTCTCTCAAGGCTGTGGCTCCTTTAATGGTTTCCGATCGACATTGTTTTGAATGTTACGGCTACGACATCATCATCGATGATACCTTAAAACCATGGCTTATCGAAGTTTGTGAAAAATATGTTGTTTATTATGTACTTTTCTAATCTTAAAACAAAATGCAAAAACGAACAAAAATATAAATGCATGTTGTTTCGTTAACTTTTAAAGGTAAACGCGTCACCATCATTAACCTCTACTACTGTGAATGACCGTATTTTGAAATACAAACTAATCAACGACATCATCACCATTGTTTTACCACCGAATGGATTCCCTGAGTACGTATAGCTCTTAGCTCATATTTTAATTGCATACGATCAAAATGATAATATTGAGCTTGGCTAATTTTGCTGCTTGGGGTGAAAAACACCTATCTCGCATGCAGGGAATATGCAAGTCATGAGATTAGATAAGAAATTATCGCCTCATTAGGTGTTTTCCCCCCAGCAGCAGAATTAGAAACCAGTTTTAAAAAAGTCCCAATTGCAATTTTGTGCGTTCAGCTCCAAGTGGAACAAAATCCCATCCAAAGAGTCCTTGGGTCAGTTTGAGTTACTGCTGGATGAAGAACTAGCGGGTTTGGAAACCGGAGGAAATCGAAGAAACCAAGAAAAAAATCATTCACAGCAGCCAAAATGGAAATGAAAGTGTAAACTCCATTTAGGGCACTAATCGTAAGTCGTAAGTTTAGTCTACTTCCATAAATGCACATTGTGTCCAAATGTTAAATAATCCTTCTTCACTGGAAAGCTGCTTCCAAGTTTTAGGAAACTTGCAACTTACAATCTTTTAAAAGTAGATCCTGTTCACAAAAGACAATTCTGTATAATTGGTGTCTATCGGTATACAATGTACATGAAGTAATTTGCAGGGAAAGATTAGCCTAATTTGGGCACGTTTTTTGGCAAGGATTTCGTGATTTCAGATTTCAGTAAGCATAAATACAGATGTCAAGGAAAATTCCATGCAGATTCAACACGTCCTTTTTATAATTTCTGTCCTACGTATTTTCTTAAGACTGATTGGCAATAATTTAAATTACGATTTACTGACCTTGGAATTTCGGACACAAAAGTAAGTGAAAAGACAGAATTGTTCAGATACAATTTATTCTAAAGGAAGTTTGATTCTAACATTAGCGTACACGTGTGCGGTCATGGTTTCGTTAACTAGGACTAAAAAATTTCAGTGCGCTCAACTTAAGTTCAGTCTATCTGTGAAAGAGTGTTCAATATTAAATGGTACTTTAATAGCAGTATACTAGACACACCAAATAAATCTCGGTTATGGTTTTTATGTTGCTTGATCATTTTATTTCAGGTGAATATCAAATTACATTTTTGTATAATATGAAAAATCTAAAGCAATAAACTGGGCAATTCATCATGCCGATCACGTGTTACGAATGGGTTTTATTGGAGTGTTTTATGAGATGCCGGTGAGGTCTTAATCTTAATCATGCTAATTGTTAAATTATGGTATACATTTAAATTGCTCGAGAATAAAGACAAAGAAGTAAATTAAGACATTTTCCTCGGCCTCGAGAATATGCATATTATGTGCAATGAGGAGGTCGTGGAAAAAAAAGCGCAAAAAATCTCTCATCGCCCCATCTTTGTCGTTTTCAGAATCCACTTTTTACACAAGAATTAAGTTGTATACTGGTCAGGGCGGTCACATTTCTTGACCTAACCAATTATGCTCGAGCATTCAGGTAATTAATAATCCAAAGGTCTATAAAAAGAACATGTGGCAAAGACATTTTCCGGATCGCATAACTCATTGTTAGCAATGATATGATCATGCACATGATCGAATATATAATAAAATTATAAGATACTTATAAGATGTGAGAAATGTACGAATGGATTAAGTCTGCTATGAAAAAAATGAACAATTTTCTTTGAAAGACCGATTCTCACGCTTCACCGCTTGGCGCAATTCCATAATTAAATTTATGATGCTGCTGAACCAATTTGCGTAAACTTACATAAAGGCCATAAATGGCACACAAAGTCACATGCGTGTAAAACCTTTATTTAAAAAACATGAATTGTGGCGAGGTGAGTTTTTCTAAAAATTCTTTGCTAATGAGATACTTTACACAATTTTCCTTTTATTGAGTTCCTTGACGGTCTGACAGATATACTGATAACTTAATACATCAATGTCACAGT
>JABASF010002865.1:0-12533 GCA_019776145.1 Harlomillsia oculata
GTTGGCTTCGGATGGCCCTTGGCTCTACAAATGAGTTTGGCAGTGCCACCCTCAGGAACCATCAAGTCGCTTGATGTGTCTTCCGAAATGAATTCCGGTGGAACCACTACCTCCAAATAGGCCAACTATCAAATAGAAAAAAGAAAAAACACACATCATTGCTCCAGAAGCAGACGGAAGCAAAGCAATGTTGTGCGCCTTCGTCATGTCAGTCACTTTGGTTGGGAAAGAAGGAAGAGAAGGTGACCAGAAGACGAGAGTTCGGCGCTCATCTATTAGTCAACGGTGTGATATTGATCCGATTCTCCACCCTGGACACAGAGCCACCCTTCAAGTCCTTAGAGTCGGCTTAATTACCCATTTACCCCTTGTCATTAGTTGGAAATTGGGATTCGCAACATACTAGAAAGCTGTAGGTAGAGCACTACTGGTATAGTAGCATGCTCCTTGTAATGCTAAGGGAAAAGACATAATAGCGTCTCAAAGTTGCACTTGTCCTATTATTTTTGTGGTGGAAGACTGACAAGGCGAAATGACAATGGACACCATGGAAAGAAAATGGAGTGGAAAGAAGAAGAGAAACATAAATGAAATGAAAGAAGGACAAACCTGCTTGTTCATAGGTTCCGTGTTGATTTGGCACATATAGAACCCGCGGTCGACCCGCTGCACATGCTTGATATGAAGCGTCCAAGTGACTTTGTCATTCATGGTGACGGAGAGCCGAGCATTGTTGGTGATGACATGATCATGAATGGCCAGAATGGCTTTAGTATCCACCTTAATCCACGCAATCTATGCCCCAACAGACTCAATCAGTTCACCAAAGCCAAACACAATCCAAACCAGATTAGACACGAAGTACGGACAAGAGGGAGAAGGAAAAGCCTTTCGTGGAAACCCCTAATGAATGCATACGACCGATCTCCTTGCGTTCTCTCAAACCGGGTGACGCTCGTACCCGGGCACTATTAGACTATTACGTACGTTTACTTTTCTCTCAAGTCGAGTCGAGACCAATTCTCTTCTCGATTGTCCCATTGCCCATGTAATTCCTTTTCTACGGGTGCTTTCATCGGAATCATATTCACGATCCCAATTGGACATTTTGTGTCATGCTGTTTCATACAGTTTGTATGAAAAACACGAGTAAACTTTGAGTAGAAAGTGACACAACAGAGACAACGGAAAGGGAAAAAACAAAGGAAATATGAAGACAGGGAGTGCGACCGTTGTGATGAGTGGCTCTAGTGGGTCATATTCAGACAGCATTTATCTAATCACATTAGCCAGAGAAGCTTGAAGCCCTCGCATATTGTGCCGAGTCAAAACTTTGAGCAATAAATCACCCTTTTCCTCTTTCCCGGAGTAATACAATGGGAGAAAGTTTTGTCATGTATTAATTAAAACCTCCAAATATTGTTATTCCTCACCACCCAGACCAAGTCACCGTCTGAATACCGAATGCCATTTCTATTAAAACCTTTCTCTTTCACTTTCTCCCCTTTCTATTGAATTCATGTCAAAAACTCACATAAACTAACTATGGAGTGTATGGAGCCCGGCTATCTTCCTCCTGCCCGTAACTGGAGACATTGCATTTATCACCGTTCAATGACAAAACGTCCCAAAAAAGAATTGTATGATACCTACATATAATAGTTAGAAATAAAATCCACAACTGTGCTGCAAAACTGAAATCTCCAATGACCACATACACATTCGTATATATTCTCCAGTAAATTAGTGCAGATTTCTTCCCTAATAGGAAGTGAAAAGGAAACCTAGAAAATCCGAGAGAAACTGCAGTCCGGATGGTCAAGGAAACCTCCCGGGGCAGATCTCTCTTATCACGATTTCTTCAGCGCACGTTCATTAGGAGTAATGACGAAAATGACGGGATTGCTAAGGATGGTCTAAAATCTGTGCAAAGTATACAATGGCTTATGAGGAAAAGGAGAGAAACAACAAGGAAATCAAATCCTATTTCATCCCATTCGTCAGTTTATATGATGTGGTCGTGCAGCATTTACGCTACTCATCTTACCCTGTGCCCACCAAGATTGTCCACCTGCATCAATACGAAAGAAAACACACGTGGTCAGGAATTTACACTTTGAGTGTCTACCAATTTGTGAAAGCATTTTATACAATTTTATATGTTCTTACCATGCATGTAAAACTTGCATCCTTTCCCTGTAAAAAAAATCCAGATTCAAATTATTGATGGATCAAACTTAATTTAAAGACATTTAGGTGATGTATAAAAATTAAGAAAGTTTTTCCAACCTGAATGATGGTAACGTTTTTGAGTGCACCAATGAATCGGGGTTCAAATGACACAAAGTCTGTTCAAACAAAGGAAAGTAAACACATGTTAATTAGGCACGTAAAGTTAGTAAGTGGTTTTATACGAGTAGCCGGAGTAGCATATATGTTCTGTATATAAGAAACGTAGTTGTTAAGTCTATTTTGTGACTTAACTGTGTGGATATTAATTACATATAGTTTCCAAACCAATGAATGCTTCTCTTTCACAGTTTCAGATGTAACAACAAATTTTCAGAAGACAGAAACAAGAAACAATTTTATAATGGAAATATCATTTCTTCGGAGAGGTTGTAAAAATCGTGTATTGCTTTATCATTTTTTATAAAGTGTACGTATATTTGGTAGAATGGAGAAGTACGGTGGAATAAGTAAGTAAATGGGAAACATGGAAAATTGTAAGAGGTTTCATAGACGTTGGTGTGCGAGACAGCATAAAAAAGCGTTTGGAGTTTGTCCGGTACGAGAGTGACCATAAAAGTGTCGGTGGACTAGGGAGATAGGGACTGTGAGGACTTGACCATCCGGAGATGAAGCAAGGAGATTGTGTGTGTGCCATACAGTTCCCGGGTCCCGGGGGTGTGACACAGTGATTTAACAGGAATGAACTTTCATCTCTGATAAACGAGGAAAATAGGATCGGCCAGAAAGTTGATGACAAAAATGTGTGAAAATTGCACCCAGAGCTCCAATCCGTTCTCCTGAACAGTCGTCGTAAGATTTGTTCGCTTTTTCCTTTCTGCCCAACCCCAACACACACGGTGACATGCCCAAGGAAAAGCAGACCCTGGCGACCCATCCGCAAACTCTGACTCACAAAAACCTTCCCTCGTTACCTTTCCTTTTCCTTTTTTCCAAGTCCGCGTGTTTTCAGTATATAGGAAAACGGAGTATACACCACCATCATTCTAATATGTGTCTCACTATGACTTTGCTGAAGAAGACCGATTCCATTTGAGTCTCGATGCAGACCAACACCAAAAGTGACGATGTTCTACGACAGCTTTCGCTTAGGTCTCGACTTCCTTATCATTTCCCTACACACGTAGTCATTTGTACACGTCCCCACCTTCTCAATTCAAGGCCAGGATGGCCACAAAAAATGAATTCTGGAAACGTCAGCGACAAGCGCTCGACGACCTAACGGTTGTCTGTCTGTCGTAAAATCCTGGGCCAAAAGGCTGCACTCTATGCACTTTGGTTTTACAATGCTTTCGAACCAAGTTGAACAATGACATCATCGCCATGATCATTTACCATCCATGTTATGTAATAATTTTCATTTCATTGTTCATTTACTACTGCTACTGCGTAATAAATTTTTATCAATTTCGCACCCATTAATTTTAAAATCAATATATTAAAAGGGGTTATATATGTTGATGAATCGTTTTTGGAGGACAAGACTAATTAAAGCATGAAACGGGGCAAAGGGTGACATGTCTTATGGTCGGCGCACGTGTGAAAGACACAGCATTGGCGTGAGGAAAGCGACACGGGAAAACAGAGTTGAAGCTTGAGAGAATCAATTAAAAGTTGTGCCCGGGTGAGAAAGGGAGTCCGGACTGTAGAGAAGGAGTCCCAAAGGAGCCCTTTTTGTGTTTCGCCGTAATAAGAGACGCAAAATGGAAAGTACTACTCAAGGAGGACTCGAGTGAGTCGCATTCCATATCTTTGCCCATCTTCACAATTAATAATATTGCCTGTCCTACAAAAACGTGAGATGCATCTCTCCTCTTTCTCTTTCTCTCCACCCTGTCTCATAATATAATAAGCCAAGGAATTCCAAGCATTTCAGCTCTTCCTTGCATTTCCTTCGTAATTTTACATGGAAAAAGAAAGGGGGATGCCCTATTATCCCGCTGGAAACTGTAACCAGTTTTAAAGGGCCGAGGAATTCCCCAAATTCTCCAGAATGACTCTCCAAACAAGCACAATCCAGCAAAAACCTTATTCTCTTCTGTGTTTCCTTATACCTAAGTACCTTAGTAAAATAAGCATCTTATATCTCGTGTTTATGTCCAGAACTGCTAAAGACTACTCTCAGAATGGCTCCTACCACTGCTCATTCAAAACTCTACTGAACGTATATGTCATTTCCTTGTTACTCCTACTCTTACTCTAACCATTCCAAGTCCTACAAGCCTCTTTCCATTCAACCCTTGCCCCGCTTTAATGCTATGCAGTTTCTCCTCTAATTGCATTTCTCAAACTTTAACCTAAACCTTGCAAAAAACAATGTTCAAACTTTTCTGGATTTTGTTTTTGCATACTGCACGTTTTTCAATCTCGTGTATATGTACTTATTACGTGACAACACTACGAATTCTAGGCGAAATTATGATATAAATACTTTGTGTGTGTGCTGGGGTCAGCTCGTATGAATTCTACAGTTCCACAGTTTCAAGGAGTGGTGGGTGCATTAATTTGTTTATCCCAATATTTACGTCTCATTTTTACTGCCTAGCTTTCCTAATCAAATATGCTCGTACTATCAAATTTTGTTTCAATACTTTGATGCGTCGGGAAAAAGTATGGGGCTAGTCTCACAGCAGAGGAATAAATTCACAGGAGAAACGAAAAAGAGCAAAATGAAGACTTAACGCACCTGTATTTTTTTCTTTTGTGCCCTTATAATTATCGAAAGGATACTTTGTTAATTAGAGATAATGAATGGAAATGGCAACAGAAATAAGACGCAGTTTGAACGACTCATTAATTACTGCTTATATAATTTCGGTCGACTGACTAATGTCACAAGGGGTTTCTTTTCTTGTACTGTAGTAACTTGCAATGTGTGTGCCATGCAATGTGCACGGAAGAGTCTCAAGTCTCAACATGTGTCGAAACGAAAGAAAATTAAGGATAAAGTATTAGCTCGTGGTATCGGATCCATTTAAGCATTATGTTGGTTAGCTTGATTGTATAATTGAAAAATATGAGGAAGGAACAAGCGACAGGTAAACAAAAGGCACAGGGTAGTTTCTTTGGGCATGGTGGAAAACTGAAGAAAGAAGCCGAGAAGTGTAAGAAAGAGAAAAGGAAAAGTTTGTGCGAAGGGTTCGGAGGAAAGGGATGGGAGGAGAAACAACATGGAAAAGTTAGGAAAGCAGAACGACGAAGAGTTGGTTTGAAGAAAGGGAGAAAGAAGACTCCTTTAATAAAGCAATAAGACACTAAAACCCAAAGTAGTATCTAATGGTCTAATGAGAATGGCAAACCAAATGATCAAATTCGCATTGAAAAGCTTATTTTGAGAATTTGGGCTTGTTCGTCAGAAAAGGTTTTCTTGAGTGAAGTCAATTCATTTTGGCTGTCATTTAATCCAAACTTTGTAATGTTGATTTGGTTAAAAACACTATTTCTCCTTCGGTGTTTCACCTGTCACTAATTGCAAAGGAAGAACATTCGTGGACTTTCACTTTGTCCCTCTTGTGATGTGAAAGATGGAAACGAGGACGAGTTGGTTTTGAGTCTAAGATAGACAAGCCAAACTAATAAAATTGGAAGGAGAAAGTCTCATGTGAGAAAATGGGAAAGTGTGAAGTGAAAGTGGAGAACTGACGGGATATTGATCTAGTGACACCCCATTGTAAAAACATCTCCTTGTTCACATCGGCTCGGCACTTTCACCCGTGTTTCTTTATCCCGGCTAACGTCTTCTGTTATCTTTCCCTTATGTTTGGTTGTCGTTGTCGGATGGTGTCGGTCTATTCTCCCTTTTCTCTCAACTTCAACTTTGGAACCTAAAGAGAAAAGGCCCCAAGACTTTGCCTTTGATGCTCCTAACCCATTGTTGTGGTTGTCGTTTAACACGCCATTCTGCCCGCCTTGAAACCGCCCTTCTTCCTTTTCTCACTTTGTTCTCTCACACATCTCACGTTCTTTCCACTTCCACATTAAGCTCCAACTCCTTCCTTTCTTTATTTTGCGTTCCAATGATAATTGCAACAAAAATACCACAACTTTGCCAAAACTTTTGATACTCAATAGCTGTGTACGATGACGACAACGTGACTGATCTACTGATACACTTTCGAAAGCTTCAATTCTTGACTCTTGTCGCGTTTAATAATAAATTCCTTATTATGCTATATGCTATATAAAACCCACCGTCGACACTTTTCATTACTTATCACAGCATTAAATCACGAATGTGTTCAAACATTGGAAAATATAAGTATACTATTTCTTATCAACAATTTTTGTGGTTGTTCCACAATTAATAAAATCCAATAAAACTACGAGAATGTAATAATAAAATATGTAAAAAGAAAAGAATTTCGCTAGGAATCAGAATGACAGAAATAACTTTTCGAAGCCATAAGGCAAAGGGGAAGAATGAGATTCTTGAGCTCGGTTCATTGTGTGGGTGAAAAACTCTATTAAGACTTTGACTAAACTTTTCCTATTCGTATTCATTACACAGATGAGTAGGTAAAGAGGTGAGGGTACGCAATGCACTGAAAGGGGAGTGAGGAAACAAAGTAAAAAAAACGTACACGCCTGGTGTTTGGTGGTGGGAAAGACAAAATTTGAAACGTGAAAACCCTTGTGTAAGTTTTCGGCTTGAAAGAAGGAAAAAGTCTAATTTTCCGTGAGCAAGTGGTCGAGAATCATAATCATCATAACGGTCTCGACTTTACCACTGCTAAAGAGATGGGCCGTTAGGGAAAGATAAAAAGATAAAAAATAAAACTTTTCAGACGCAAAATGTGTCTTTGCTCTGCTTTCTCAGCCCTGATTCATTTTTACGAGTTACCCTCTTCCAGTTCCATGTCTTTTGGTCGTTCCCCGTTCTTCATATGTGCTCATATCCTCCAATTTATAATCTCGTATGTAATGTCATATAGTTGACTCTCAAGGCCACGGTGAAGTATTCGATGAACAAAGGACTCAACTCATATAATCATCATTTATTACAGAATTTCCGAAATGATTTTAAAAAAGGACTTTTACCTTTAATTCGAATAATATGCTCATTAGTTTATGTTTTGCTATTAGAATTCGAATTATATATAAATGTATGCAGAATTTATTCAAATGAACGTGTCTGTATTTCTTACCAGAGACCACAGAAGTGACGATCCAAATATGTTGGAGCCCGTACAAAATGCCAAGTAATCTCTGAAAAGAAAATATTAAAAAATAGGGTTATGTACTACATTATTAAATAACATGAAGTTTTCTGATGACCAAGCTCATAAGATGGGAATATGCATGAGACCGTATTGTCTTGTAGTCATTACTTTGATGGTTTAGTGTCAGTACATATATAATGCATATACGGAATTATATTCTGGAGAAGCACAGTTCCTTTATTGGTTGTTTGTTGGAAACGACACAAAGAAAAGAGTTGAAAAAAAATTTGATTCCATCAAAATATCAAGTGGGAATTCAGTTGAATCGAGACATTAAAGAGTTGAGTTTGATACGTCGTAAAAAACGGGTTGTGTCAAGTTTGAATGCGATGGCAAAGACATAAAGGGGTACAAAGGGTTGGTGTGGCACAAGCTGGGATTTCACTTGAGGAAACTGGGGCATTCGGAGACTGTGAAAGAGAAGGGAAAATACGATTATCGCCATTGCAATAAAACTTTGTTTTGTTTGAGACTATTATTATAAGAAGAAGTGAAAGAGAGAGAGACAACACACATTTGAGAGAGTCAAGGGGAAATCTCATTAAAAGACTCGAGGAAAAAGGAATAGGGAAATAAGATTGTGTGTGTTTCCTTTCGGAAAATAAATAATTCTTTACAGCTGTGTTTATGATTTTCGCACTGAGACCTTTTCCTCATGTATAAGCAGCTTGAGTTTTCTTCTCTTCTCCATATTCTCCACAAGTTGCTGCTTTTCCTTTTCTCCTTTGCCGCAGCGTCCTTTTCCCACATTTTCCCATTCTCTTCCTTGTATATATTCAATGTGGACCCCGGAGTCGGAAAGGAGGATGGGGAAAATATGATACTTTGTGTGTATTTCCTTTTATGACTGGGTCTTTATGGGGATGCAATAAGGAGGACCGTCACTTTCAAATCCTTGCGACAAGTGAAACCTTTTATTCTAATCCCTTAAAAACTTTCTTCTCAATCTGTGTATGCATAAAAAACAAGTTTGCTCACGACTGTTCAATACTCAAACTCAAACCCCAGCAACATTTAATTCCTAACTCAATCCACACAAATCTCCATCCAAATCAACATATTTTATTTGCAGTCCATTCATTACAGTAATTTAATTCTTAATTCCTTTCATTTTGTAATTATACTTAACTCTGCTACTTTCATCGTTGACCTCGTCTGCTCCAGAGGCTATAACAAGCCTAGAATATAGTCAAACGAAGTAGAAACGCTACAAGTTGTATTCAATCTATATACAAAATGAGATTTCACAAAATGCATAGCACGTAATTAAAAATTTTGCGTGTTCAATATTTCATAATAAATTATTTTATTACCAAAAGGAAACGAAAATGTCTATTAATTTGGCTTATTCAAATATGGAAATCATTTCAAAACTTAAACTTTTAATTTTAGTATTCTGTGGAATTATATAATATTTACGATTTACCGAGTCCATTATATATACATTCATCCTCAGGGTCTTGAGGGTTTGAATAGAGAAAGCATTTAAATAATTTTGTTCCAAAAATTTTATAATGCTCTTGAAAAGTAAAATTTTACATTCTTAGGAGTTGTAATAAAACCTGTGTAATCCTCTAAAATTTTACTCATACTTCTTGTACAAAGGGAAAAGTAACTTATGACTTTAGTTTTTGTGTTGAGCACGCAAAGTATTCTCGGTGTTTTGACCGACGAACTCATTTTGTAAATTCTCTTGTCTCCTTTTAAACAAGTTTTCCAATGATGTGTAATACGTAATATTACTCAGCCAGTATTTTATATCATACAGTTGTTGTAGCCAATCTCAAAAGTTGTGTCTGTGTCGCATGTCGCACATTGTTTTGCCATGTTGCGAAGTTGTTGATGACAGCAGCAAGGAAAGACGGTGAAAGTGAACGTATAGTAGACAATGACAATGCGAAGATTTTACGAGGGGCACAGTGGAGTAAGATATACACGTTATGGTGTAAGTAGCACTAGTACAAGTAAGTTGAAACGTGTCTCTCCTGGATGTATATAAGAGCAATCTTAAAGAAAATGACTAAATGTGTCCCATGCCGTTTAAATCTGTCGCTGTTTCTCCATGAATGGCCTTCGTTAAAAGGAACAAGGTGCGGGTGAAAAGTCAAGTAGAATTTTCCTCTCGACTTTCGTCAGAGAAGATCCGCCTCTGTGATTCATACATTCCTTGCAGTTTCTTCACTTCATTCCATTCTCATCACGTGGCAACTCAATCATCTTCCTAAAAAAGGGTACAGCAAAAGTCACCGGTATTCTTTTGGTCCAACAGTGAAAAATGCTTTAGTCTGTCAACCCCATCATCACCCATACACATTGAGTGCCCACGCACATACACACACTCTCGCTCACACTCTTGGCCAATATGCAACTCAAAATCCACCATCCGGACTCAAATCGTCCGATTTAACTCGTTCTGTCCATCTCACCCTTCTTTCCGGTTTCCAGACCAGTGTGTTATTCCAATCTGAAGTTTCAAGTTTCGTCTTCCATTCGAATTTCACACTGCTGTTCCATTCTCCATGCTTTGTTACACTTACGTTCACGTTCCTTACTTCTAGTACCATAGAAAATTATAACCGTAGCCTAAACCATTCAAAGAATGCGATTCTGAACAACAAAACGTTTTTCTGCTGTATGTCCTATTTGAAACCGCACAAAATGTGTGGCCATCTAAACCAAAAATTTCATGTGCATACATTACGAGTCAGTAAAGTAAACAAAAAGAAAATTGAAACGAGAAGCCTTCATCACCGGACACCGGATGGGCTGTCTAAAACCCCATGGTTTCCAAAAACAAAGGCCGGAAGAACCAAAAATCATTAAATGAACAAAATTTCAACTAAGAGACACTTACAATGTTCGCTTCCGGAAGCAACAACAACACTGCTACGGTAATGTAATTCATTACGGTAAAAACACAGACGAAGCAAGAAAGAGACTTTCCAAGCACCTTACCTCATTTAGCCGACGGGTGGCTTATTTTATAGCATTATCGGCTACGTAACATCCTCTTGAAACTATAGAAATAAAAAACTGCTCTTCTTTGCAAAATAAATGAGGTGTTTGTAAATTAATAAATTGTGCACTCAAAAATGGAGACAATTCCTTAGTAGCAAATTTGTCAAGTGAAATTCATATTCATTTACTGTGTACGTTGAAAACCTTATAATGGTGTCTTCAGTTTTCTAAAAACAGAAAAACCAATCACTATACAAAGCTTTGGACTAAGAAGATCAGTCTTTTTATGCAGTATTGTTTCATAATGTTGAAAGCCGTATTATTACTTAATTGAAAAATTACGAAAATTGAAGTACGACCTTGCATTTTCACTTTCAGCTTCCTTGACATTAGATAAAAGGAGCAAAGATCAAGATGTTTCCTGAAGAAATCCTAAAAAGCCGGGCATCTTTCAACCTCTCACACAACTATAATCTCATTAATGTAATGGTTTTCACTGTTTTCCTTCAAACAAATACTTAAGTCGCTTTTGATGGGACGAGTATCTTGTCATTCGCTCGTTCTCTGTCTTTTCATGTCGCAACGCTACCGGCTCAAAAAGACGAGCAGTTGCTGTTGCTGTAACAGCTCAAGCTAACATGCTTCAGGGGTTTCTTTTCCAATTGAAACCAAGCATCCGAGTACAACGAACTTTAACCGGTACCTTTTTGAAATTATTGGCCTTAAATAATGTTTTCAAGAAAATGTAATATGTACCGTAAAAGTATGTCATTAATTGTCGGAGATGATAACATTACAAATGAGTACACTTTAATAAAATGTTATCAACATTAGATGTGACAATAATTTTCAAGGTAAATGCTGCTGTGTATATGGATGGGGTGAAAGCCTTTGAAAGGAAACGGAGGTTGAAATGCAAAAGGAATTAAATAGAAAGGCTCTGTTTGAATGAAGAGATAAGGAGATTAAGGGAAGTGAAAGCCGATCTCTCGTACATAATGTATAAATGCCTTTGCCTCCTGGTTTGTTTCTCAAATTAAAGTGGTTGCTCTTTCCTAATCCTCATCATCACCTTTTGCTTTTCGTACTGTCTTAAATGCACTTTCCCTTCCTTGCTCGTAGAGTCTGTGTTCCGTGACTTCTTCTCATTCTCCCCTACTTCTCAATGACCTTACATCCCTGTGTTCAAGTCAAGCCGCAAAGTGTGAGCCCAACCCTTCCGGTTCCTCAGAAATCAACCCGTTATGTTTCCTCTGGTTTTCCTATATTACTTCCCAGTTTCTCAGTTCATTTTGGGATCACTTTATATGTCTTCATACACTACAGAGATCTTCCATGGCTCTGACCCTTTTCACCGCTTAAAATCTGAACGATGCGCTGCAAAATTAAAATGAAATTCTCCAGATTCTGCAGCAGTAAATATTAAATAAGACATGTGGACTACAAAAATGGAAGCATCTTTGAAAAAAGACTGACAGAATTCTTTTATATTCGTGCCCAAGGGTCAAAAGCTTACGGTATTTACATTTATATATAAATTTGCAACATCACTTATACACTAGTAGGAAAAATTCTTGCATTATGTTAGACTGTGCAGGAGGACGGAGGCATATTATGATTTCAAAAGGGTTTTTCCACTAGAACTCTTTGAAGTCAAATGCTAAAACAATCCGCCTCAAGTTAAAAATCCGACGAGAATTTGACCCAAAAGAGAAAAAAAAGAAGATTTTTGAACGGCAGGGAAAAATGTCATAAATAATTAACAGAAAACAGGTAGAATTATTTTACGTTCGTGGCTGAGGTGAAACAAATTCAAGATTCATTTGGAACATTTTCAAATGTGAGTGTGGAGCGTGTGTACAGCAGTACAATGTGACTGCAAAGCTTCATAAATTCATGTATAAAACAGTCAGAACATGTTGTTCCGGCCTGTAATCGGGTAGACATGAGTTTGCGTGAGCTCTGAGATTTCTTAATTTTTCACCAGAAAAAGCCAGTAGAAATGTACCAGGAGAAAATGTAGACAGGAGAGATTGTACATGCTAAGTTCTAAAAAATCGGGCTAGGAGAAAACCGGGTTGAGTGAGACGGACAGACGGAGAGAAA
>JABASF010002866.1:0-12532 GCA_019776145.1 Harlomillsia oculata
ATATGTCCTGTTGATGTTTGGAGTGAAAGCATTTTCCTGCAATCCTCTACAACCTAGACACATATCACAGAGACTGTACACGCAAAGTCATAGCTCAACGGTCACTTTTTGGAATGACAAAATCTACCATCATGCAGTATGTATAAAAAAGTCTTGCAAGTCTTTCTATTTTTTATCATGTTTAAGTATATTTGGTACATCCAAAGTTAACATGGGCTAAGGTTCATCACCACTCTTCAGAGAGATGATTACCTCATTGACATTGACATGACTTTCTTTCATACAAAATTATAGTAGAAAGCACGTTTTGGGCAAAGGAAAAATAAACTTTGAAGCTGTAAGAAGACATTAAAATGTGAACGAAGTAGAAGCATAATATGTTCTTTCAAACAAACACTTGTGTACGGGAATGAAAGAAGTACAGGACTGCTCCCGCCTAATAAACACTACATGTGCAGTGTGCAGTACACTAACACATTTATTGTAAAAAAAATTGTTCTAAAGAGAAATTAACGTAAACCAAAGGAGGCTTCAAATTTTTGGGTGTATGCTTGGTATAATAAGAGCTAAAGCCTAAACAAGCTCAGAAAGTATTAATAAGCTGGAGCCAAAAGGAACATGCGGGTCTCATCTCATCTCATTTCATCTCATCTTCCTACATTTGCTCCTGCATTGCATCTTCTCTTCCTTCTCCCCTTTTTCTTGCTTCAACAAATCATCCTGTCGAGTCCAACGTAAGAATCACACACTACTAATATAATGCTCTGTAGTAGAAATCCTCCAAAGAAACCACTTGTTCTCAATGTGAAGTGAACATGTAGTTTGGACTAATAGCTGTACTTCTTTCCAGTTCTTAAACTTTTTCCAGGTTTCTTCCAGGCAGTCGTTCGTTTTCTCGCTCGCTTGGCTATTATTACACCCAACCTCGAACAAAATCCCGAACGGGAGACGACGACGCAAGTCCATCTTCTACACATACACACACCACTAATGCATCTTATTACAACAAGCATTATACAAAAAAGCTAACATCCTCCTCCACTTTTCGGACAACCCATAGTCAACCTTCACTTGTTCTTGTCATGACTTTGAGTCCAGCATGGTAATTTGGCCACAGGCTTGTCTCCCTTACAACGCTCCAAGATTTAGTACGGGGAGCAGAAGCAAAATCTTGGAGCAAAAAAATCGTTTTTAGGAAGACGAGACGAACTCAAGAGTCGGTCGGTCGGTCGTCATCACTCCAAAGCATGTGTGGATGCAACACTTACACTTTACTTGCACGTTGTACTATACTACGTTACGTAGTAGAAAGTATAGTAAAAAAAGCGCATCTGGTGTTGGTTAGTGTTTCCACCTTCCAGACTTGATAGTTCATTCTTCGTGACATGACCACGCAACTTGGAAAACAAGTCCCGTTCAAAAACAGTAGTACCCTTTAACGCCAGTATGAACATTAGCATTAGCATCAAAACATCATTCATTACGAACATTTGTCATTTAAGTGCTTATGAAGAAGGTTTATGTTCAGCAACAATAAGTAGTAAACAGAGGAACTAAGTGTAGTAGCAATAGCAAGTGTAGACAGAAATGCAAAATCACATGTACATACATTATCCGAACAGTTGCAAACAATAAACTAACTTATTTGTGCATTATACATGTATAAAATATAGTAATGACCATGACATTGTTCTATGACGATTAGGTTTAACCATTTAACATTATACAAGAAATCCCCGAGGACACAAATCTACCACAATTGCAAAGCGAAGCTTTGATTACACATTTAACTTTTTACTACTTTCTTATTTGAATAAGGAGTAAAAGCGAGAAGAGAGTAGTTTGTAATGCTGTTTTTGTATTCATCATGTCTACTTATTGTGACTATACAATAAAGAACTTGTGACGACGATGCACCCCGCATTGAACTTGACTGCTTTTTTCCATACATTGAAACGTTCCGTGGTCATTCGTTCATCTTTGGCTCGAGTCCTTTGTTATTTTGAATTTTTTATTTTAACTTTCTTGCTCTCGCAGCCTGTTCGTATTATTGTTTTAGTAACTGTCGATACAAGCAAAAAAAACTAGCAGCTACGGAGCTAAAGAACAAGCACACGTCATTGTTGTAATCTTGTAATATGCTTTGTTTCGAGTATGAAACTACTGCTGGGCTTACCCGTTGATGTTATTGACGATGAGAGGCACATGCATTGTGTTTCATGGATTTGATAACTTGTCTTGATTACGTATTGAATGTTGATTTTGCCCGAGTCTCGATTGCTAGTTCATTTCAACCAACAGTGTTTAGTAAAGTGTTCGTCTGAATTGACGAATGAAGGAAGCATCTTTCTCGCTCATCGTTCACTGCTTTTCTTGAATCTTCTCACTCGTTTAGGATGATTACAGGCAACTTTGGAGTGAGCCCTGGATGATGTCTACGCGTGGACTGAACCAGTGTAATCTCGTCGTAGGTTTTCGTCGTCGCCGTTTTCTGTTCAAGATTTATGCTATAGGACACGACTTATCCCTTGACTCTGGGGTAAATATAATATATCTATAGCTATGCTACATTACTGTAAACAGCCATGACTTTCCTCGTGTTTTTGCCCTTTTCTCATTTCACACTCTGTGCACTTTCTGTCATTTTTCAATATTCTATTGTCCTGAAGAAAGTTGAATACGAAGAGTAAACATTGAAAGCCGAATAAGTCTCAGCCTTGAAGGACCGAGGTCTTTGCAACCAAAGTGCATCTGCATCTGCATCTTTTTGTGGTTACTTTGGTAAGCATTGGTTTTGGTACCTTCAAAAAGTGGACTTGAGACGTTTTGGAAACACGTGAAAAAAAGTGGATGGACATGGACAAGCTTCATTGGTCAGACTTTGCGTATGTTGGTAGGTGTGTAGCGTAATGGTTCAGAGTCCAACAGTGAGGGATGAGGTTGCAAGTGCAACCCCATGTAGTCTTCCAGTCTGCCTCATCGTCTGGTGCGTCTTACGCTTTCTCGTCTTCTTGTGCTGTTGTTGTTGTTGATGTAAGAAAGAGCCAGTGCAGTGGACTGGACGACGTGAGTCTTATTATAAAATCTACTCATTCATTCAATCAAGTCCCGGAAAAAAAGACACGTTTCCACTTACGCCACAAGAAACTAACTGGGCTTCATATATACGTTCGACGCTCACAATCTATCTCTTTCTCTAGGCTGGGAAGCCCTGTGGCCCTTAATGCCCCGGCCCTTACGAAAAGAAAAATACTATCAAAGCTTCTTTTCACTTATACATTACGTATAGTTCATCCATCATAGCGTGCACGTAACACACTTGTGTTGGCAGCATGTGATAAGGATTATAAGTATAACTCCGAAGGAGGGACAAAGAAAAAAAATCTTCTCGGATGATGATGACTGTACATTTACACCCATACAATCCCTTTCCATCTCAGGTTTCTTTTTTGTACGCAATGGAAGACGCGTCTTCAATCTTCTCTTCTTTTGATACTAAGGGACCATCACAAACTTTAGTTGCGTGTGTACATCCTTAAGGCTCTTTTGTCCCATGGACACTTTTCGTCGAATCTCCACAGATATAATGTGAAGTGAAGGCACCTTTTGTATTCTGCATTCGTACACTTCGATTTCAACCAAGAAGGATGCTGCCAAGGGTTTCACTTCACTAGCGACAAAAAATCTAGAGCCAAACCAAAACTCGCATCTCTTCTTACTCACTCAGTCTTTCTTCATTTCCTTACTTATTATTGTACTACCAAAGCCAAACTCTGTGCATTTCTTTTTTAAGTACTTCTGCGCAATGCATACACAATTTTTTGTAATATTGTGAGGGAGGACTATAGTATTCTCATTTTGAATGCTCCATTCGTTACCCTTACCCTTTGCATCACTTATTTCGTGATGAAGGCGAAAGCTTACTAATCTTCAATAATAATAATACTTTCATACCCTTCTTTAAATTCTAAGTACAAGTACAAGACTATAACTAAAGTGTGTACCAACCAACACTGCAGTCCCTACATTTTCCATGTTAGGTTTTCATCATTCGTTCAAGAAACGGAGAGCAAGTACCCACAGTATATTTTTTTACTACCTCTTCAAATCCTTGGCTCCTTCAACTCGTTTCATAGTGTATTTACTTTTACGCACACATGTGCTCTTTCTCCTCGTCTATTCAGTGTCATGATCATGAACCGTGATTTTTTTTCCTTCGCTTCGCTTTTACTTCCCTTACACTTCTCCTTAATGCTCTTTGTATTATTACTTGGGACAAGTGAGAGGAACTGCTGGAAGACTGGACCTATGGGCTGCTGCTAAGGACTGCATCTCTGCATCTTCTTCTCTTTTTATACGAACACGTCACATCATCGACGTGTTGAAACCGTATCTATACTTTACTATACACACTTGACACAAAAGCTGAAAGGTAGTAATATAATAGGTTGTAAAATGCTGTAATTTCGATGTGCCGTTGAAGTAAATTCATCTGCCATTTAGTACCAAAGAGTAAATTAACCTAAGTGAGCTTGAGTTGACATGGATGAAGCAGAAAGTTGCAAAAGCGAATAATACACAAGTCAGTCGACGAGACAGTGTGTTTCAATTCCACACAAAATGCTCTTTCTGCCTCAATTCGTACTTAAGGTGGAAAGTGAAGATTTCGTGGTACTAAACTGTTTAGAATACGAGCGAGTAGTTTTTCGTACAGTTTCGATGAACAAAAGTCCATGAAAGAAAGAGCAAAGGGATCGTGTTTTGCTGTCATGAGACTTTAATAGTAAGACTTCATCTCTGTGGCCCGTTTTTAAAACAAAGGTTGAGTTGAGGGTGTGCGTAGTACGTTGTAAGTAATATAAAACCATGCCACTATTCAAAAACGTAGGTGATGTTAATACTATATAGAGTGGCAGTCATCAGAATAAGAAGACGAAAAAGTGCTGTTGTGTGCACCTTAACTCATCTGTCGAAGTGGTTTATACGTTTATAGGCTTGAATTTGTGTGAGTACATTGAAATGTTGATGAACTGACTGGTTTGTAAAAGCAAAGGGAACCCAAAAGACTTGTTGCTCTGCTTTTCTATTCATATGGAAGCCGGTTGTGAACTTGAGTTTTGTTACAACGAACGCTGCGCTGCTTCTCTTAGAAAACTCAAAGACAGCTGGACCAAGAGCAAAGTTAAAGGATAAGGTTTTTTGGCATAAGAGTGCATATGCTAATGCCCTTCTTGCTCCTGACGACTGACTCGTATCGTCCTCGTAGCAGCGACTTGGTGACTATTATATAATGCAGACACACACTCTCGGTAGTTTGAGTATCTGTGATGTGAAAATGTGAACGTTACAAGATTTGGAAGAGGTAGAGGTTCGGTTCAACTCTTCTCACTCACTTGTTGCTTTCTTGTTGTTGTTGTTGCTGTTGTGCCCTGTGCCATGCAATTCTCACAAACGACGACGACGACGTCGTCCAATGCGATGTAGTGAACTGGAAGACAGAAGTCTTCACAAAGTGGGCTCATTTCATAAAGGAACTTTTTAAACCTGATTACTATACTACTTCTGATTGAGGCGAATGTACAGAGACAAAAGATAAGTCACATTACAAACAGGGAAGGAACAGTCTAAAAGTCTCGTCAAAGCAAGGATAGAATGAAGTAACTTGAGATTAGCGAAACGTGATGCACAACTCCAGAGGCAAAAAGTGGACCAACTTAAGTTACTTACGGAGCTCTCCGCTTCGTAACTCACTTTTATAAAGAGCTAATACTTCTCACCCCTAGTAAACATTATGGGAACATCCCACTATTCAATTTTTCCAAAGAAGTGTCTGGTCTTCAAAACACTCTCAAACGAGAATACTTTTCAATATCCCATCACATCGGTTATTCACCGAAATACTTTTCGTATTTCAATGTTTTTCTTACATTCGTATCCTGTTTCCCTTGAAAACTAAAAGCCAACCAACTAATATAAATGCACTAATGACAGTTCTTTGATATGGAGAGGAGTAACAACGGTAATTTCCCTAGAAGTGCCTTTCTTATCGTACATTACTATTGCCATTCCCAAAAGTACTGGTAAAAGTATTGCTTCTTTTCACTTTCCACTTTTTCAGACTCTCAGACACATTTTCTTCTTATGATATCCCGATTTTAACGTCCAGTACAAGACTTAATTGCATCATTGGCTGCTGGCTATATCTCACCCATTTGTACAAATTTTGGTCATGTCATTGTTGACTTTTCCCGTAACAGTGTGAAAATGAGCAGAAACAGCCAGGAGCAGGTTTCACTATCCATTGTGTTTTGCCTGGGAGGTTCGGAAGCGCCCCATCAGCTTTCATCTCTAATAAGCAATCCATCAAAAGTGTACACACGTACGCTGTCTCCTATGCAGATGAACCATTGACTTTAATTCAACATCATAGAAAGATTAGAAGAAGGCAAAGAGCAAAAGGAGTAAAGACAAAAAAAGCAGTGAACATTGCACTTGCACAGCACAGTAGCAGCTTCATCCTTGCTCATCCTCTCGCCCAAAGGACATTGAGGCTCCAACGCTCAACGCCCCTCGGTCAAGTTGCAACTTGCAAGTCAAGTTCAGTCAAACTCAGGTGTACAACGCACACCTGAGTTCTCAGAGACAATAACACTCCCTGTAATCATTCCCTGGGAGAGAGAGAGAGAAGATGCACTTTGCAGGCCTGACTCACACTTTAGCCATGGGCTCAGTCCTTCATTTTTATACTTTTACTTTGCCTCCAAAAAACCACTACTACTGCTCCATTCTTTCTTACGTCTTTTCTTACGTACGGCTCACTCACTCCCTGCAACCACGCTCCACTCGTGTTCCTCAGGTGTTCCTTCTTGTCATTTATTTGCATTTACGTATCCTCCGGCCACGATTCGTCTTCTCCCTATAGGCAACAAGAGGCACACCTATTAAACCCACCTAAAAAGCTGAACAAAAACCAAAAACTCTCCTGTTTCATTTCACTCTTTTTTACAACTCAAAAAGTCTCCCGTCTCCGTCTCTCTCGTCTCTCATCTTTATACTTATACAGTTTGGTTTTAGTTAGTGAGTACTACTAACTAGTCGTAGTAAAAACAAGTATCTTGTATTACGTACATAATACATTGCATTACACATAGCCTACTCCGTATTTTTTGTACTATGATTTTCAGTATGTATAATGTGTGAGTGAGTGGAGATGGAGATGCACACGTAATCCTCATACAAAACACAATGGGCTGAGCACAATACAAAACCAGACAAAAAACAGTCCAAAACCAAAGCGAAAAGTTCCCTGTAGTAAGTAGTATTATGACTACTATGACTATGTCCATTCGACGATTTGCCATCGTCAATGCTCTTAACTTATGATTCTTCTACTCACCTAAAACCTAAATGGACCAACGTGAAACGTATCACATGGGGTATATCCGCATCCTCGAGCTCTCTGCTGTGTGCACAATCATAACATAATCGTACTTTAACATAATATTACCCCTACACCTTTAAACATGATGGAACTCAACAAAAAATCTAACGCACTTTGCCTTCAACTGCCTTTTTCTCCTTTTTTTCACCATTTTTACTACTACACCTGAATTTATATTCTATAGACAAAGCGCGAGATTGAAGGCAGTGCAGCAAAAGTGTCTGTAAACAGACCATAGCATCATTGCAACTGCCTTTTTCTCCGTGTTGAAAATACAGGGAAGCTAAAGCTACACACCAAAAAAAGCAGAAGGAAGCAGCATCCCATCAAACACATCAGGTAAAAATGAATACACACGTCGAGAATGACTGACTGAATGCAAGTGTAATCTGTCTATAGATTCCTATAGCTTTGTATGAGATTTCGTCTATATCTCTAGAGTACAATTGTTACATGTCCGATTAGGAACCCTGATGCATCCTCAGAGTCGGGATTAACGTTTGCACCTGAGAGACTCGCTCTCATCGCGTCTCCCTGTTGTTCTCTCGTTTTTGGTGATACTTTGTGCAATGCTAAGTGTACGGCTCAGTGAATTTCAATGTGCTCCTTCAACTTGTATACAAAACTGTTCCCTCTCATGATGATTGCATTATACGATGCAATGGGAGATGGGACACACACAAGCACACGCATAGTAATAGTAATATAGTAATATGAAATACAACTTATATAATTTATATGATGTTACTTTACGTAGTAATACTTACTTCCAGAACAACAAATCTGACCAGATTTTCATTTGAGGGTTTAGAATCTTTTGAACTCCTCCATGAACACATGAACACATGAACAGACCAGTCACTAGTCACCCATTTACTATTTCCAGGAGGGAGTTTCATTACGCAACATAAAAAGTCAATGTCGGAGGACACTGCACTTTATGGACGCTTTATGCTTTACAAAACTTGAAATAAAACCATAGTTCGTCGATGGAATGGGACAAAAGCCTCAATGTCCCTCCCTATGGGGTAAGTATACAGATTCAAAAGAATACATAAATTTGTGTTCAGGTCAGACTGAGATTGTAGGCGTTGTCAGTGTCACACAACTCATGGGGTCATATAATGGAGCCTAGGCAAAGGCATTCAAAATTTGGAAATGAGGTACCGTAAACACCTGAACGACTCTGAGCTAATAATGTTCTACTTTGTACAAAGCAAAACGTTAACCCATCATCTCTGCTCGTTGGCGCTTCCATTACAGTTACTGCCACTTCCCTCCGGTACTAAATCTACAAGTACCTCATTTAACTTCAAAGATGAGAGAGTTCATTTAAGTACAGGAAATACGATTAACTCACCAAAGAACTCCGACTTTACTAAATCGCACACTTCCAGTCGTTGTTGTTGGTGCTGCTATGTGTCTAGTTCCTTTCTTAATCTCATCAGTATTTGTAGTCCTTACCCGCACCT
Organism: Harlomillsia oculata; assembly: GCA_019776145.1. Taxonomy (NCBI): domain Eukaryota; kingdom Metazoa; phylum Arthropoda; class Collembola; order Entomobryomorpha; family Oncopoduridae; genus Harlomillsia; species Harlomillsia oculata. The sequence continues at coordinate 8,914 of JABASF010002866.1, forward strand.
GCAAAATCTGACCAAAAATTCAGATTATCAAAGAGATCCTCGCATCGCTGAATCCTTCAAAAACAGAAACCTGTTGGAATCGCAATATTATGAAACACTTTTGTACATCCCAAATCCATTGCCCAAAACAAAATTTTGCTACTGCGCGCATTACATCATTTGTAGATTATGATTACTCATACAGTCTTAATCACACCGTAACACTTCCACAATCCCGTAATCATTTTTCACTCATTATATGAGTCATTCGCCCTCATATGGGCGGGCGGCAGTTGTGGCCAGCATCAAAACGATCGACAACCACAACCAGACATACAGAGAGCATATTGCAACTTGTAAGTCGCAGTTTCCAGTTCCTTATCTCTATTTCTCCTACAATGTATGAAATCACTACTATAATTTCAGCTTGCTATCAATTCATTATTCATTTGCTCCTTTTCATCTTTTACACAGATTACAGATTAACATGTTTCACTTTACTACCAGAAAGACGCGTCGAGCGATAATAAAAGTTCCAAATTATCACCAATTCAATGAAATGTTATCGACTATCGACCTCGTCCTTTGCCATTTTATTGCAGTTATGCAAAAGACGTCCAGTGACTACACATCAACATCATATAATCCACATTTAATCATTCATCGACAAGCAACATGGGCATCCCTATCTAATTGCTCAATTCCAATTCATTAACGTTTTGACAAGAAAGGTTCTTTAGGAAATCCAACACCGAATGTTGCTCACCGAAACCCATCTCAATCTCAACATTCATATTAGTGTAGGTACTTCATCCTTAAAACTTAACGAAACGTTTGTTTTGACCTTATTTTCAACGTTCCAACGTCAAAGGTAAGGAAACGTTTCCATTTCTTCCCTTTCACCTCAAGGTTATACCAGAAAATCAGAAGCCGAAATGAAGGATTTCGGTTTGGGTCTTGGGTGTCACTCTGTAAAGCTGGGATGGCACGCTGGTGCGCAGGGATGTACGTTTTGGTTCGGGTCTTGTGTCAGAGCAAAGCCAGCAATGCTTTCTTCGTGAGACTTTTACCTACCTGTTGCTTCTGTTTCTCAATTCCGGCGAACCTTAAAACGTTCGTACCTTGCGACAAGCTTGACTTGCTTACAGACGTTCGGACGTTCCGTTATTTTCTGTCTTTTGGGATTGACTGTGCTTTGGATGAAATCCTGAAAAGGCAATTGATTCCCTAATCACTAATCACGAATGAGTCATAGCCATAGCCCTCTCCTTGTCCTTAGGTGTTAAAAGGTAAAATCATAGGAGTATGAGGACATTAACGTCATAAAAGTTTAGTTACTAAAACTTTTTGCATGCAAAAGTGAGATTTTCGTATTAAAATGTCGTGTGCGTAGTTGCGTAGTGTATCATGTTCATCAAAGTGCATAATGGAGAGAAGAGGTTGTGTGATGATTGCATTGAGTTTAAGGTTGGTGAGATTGAGATTGAGATGATGCTTCTGGTTTGGATGCTGGATTATGTTGGACCCGTGGTGGTACTTTTAGCTTTTGTACAGTGGAAACGGGCCTCGAGGCCATTTAAAGTGGAAGAAAATGCACAAGTAGTGAAGACTCGAGTGGAAAGAGAGTCAGACGTCAGACCGCTCTCCGTCCCTCTTCTGCTTGCATATACACTCTTCTTCGTTCTCATCTCATCTCATCTTCATCAGTTCATCACTACACTCAACTAACAACCAACATAATAATTCGTCCAGTATCCAGTATCAATCCCAAACTCGGCAAAACTCATATATTTTGTAATTTATTACCATTTAACATTACACAGGACTCAAACACCCATTCTGAAGGAGTGGTCAACTGCTCACACTATCATCATCAGTACACCAAACGACTTGTTCCTCCCGACGACAACTTGAACTTTTAAAACTTATCAGCTGTGTCTGCATCGTCATCTTATCAAATAATATAATTTTTTTTATTTTGGCTCTCCTCATCATTAATCAATAATCACAAAACTCAAACGACAAACTTTTAATTATTCAACTTTTACCTGCTGATTCTTGTTTATTGACAAACTCAACTCGATAATTTACACAGTTCTATTAATAAACAGCGCAGATGGTCACAAAAATTTATCAATTTGATGTGAAATCACCAAGTTTTATAGGGATACTGTGCAAAAATTTACAAAATTGATATTTGCCACCAGGATTTGTATGTTTTTTAATTGTGAAGATAAATATTAACTATCGTTATTTTTGTGACTATATCATACCACGAACATTTCCGGTGTGTGTTTCATTTTGGACTTGTGACGTTGTTGTGACTGTTCCAAACTGCGATAAAAAAAGTGTAACGCTAATCATATCATAAGTTTTGAGTGCGTGGTGGACTAAAATTTTTTGTTGACGGTTGTTGTTGTATCAGAGCTGGAGAGAGAGAGAGGGCAAAGAACTTTAACATCCAGTGTATCAAATGACTTTAAATGACTCAGTCAGTCATTAAATCCAAAACAGTTTGTAATTTTTGCGTATTTACAAGTTGAGACTTTGTACCAAACTTTCAAACTATACAGTTAATGCAGCGGAGCGCGATTAGCTTTTTATCTCTTTCACAAAGCGGAGTAATAATCTGATCATCGGTAATAACAATTTCATTTTTCTTCTTTTGGCAAGCAAGCTTTTATGCTTCGAAGGAAAAAACGTACTGTGATGTGATATTATTTTGCATATCGGCGATTTTTTTTGTTTGCAAAATCAATTTTTATTTTGGAAAAACTGACTCTCCACTTCCTCCTTACTGATGAACACAACAACGTTTCCTATTGGACTCCATTTATTGTATATGCAAGTTTGGAATTTTTGTCTATGACATTTGCGATTTTCGTCCTTGTGAATTTGCCAAGTGGGTCCAAGTGACGTCTGTAATCTGTACTGTGCAGACTGTACTGTATGAGTACGTAGCTAAATCTGATGTGTAATTTATTTATATAAATTCGTGTTGAGTTGCGTTTTTTCACATACGACCATTTCACAAAAACAAGTAGAAGACAGGAAGACATTTCGTAGTTTAACGACAAGACATTTTGAGAAACGTTTGGACATTATTGCCAATGTCAGCTAACTTTGAAAATCATATCAATCTGAAAGTCTGGTGATGATGATGAGGATGAGGATTACGATGCCCCAGTATTAAAAACATTTGAAAGGTAAGTCTTTTGGTTTCATTCATATTAGTTGTATAAGTTGTACTACTAACTATAATTAAGCGAGGATAAAGAAATGCGAAAAGGAAGACATTGCGATTTTCCACTTCAATGCGTTTGACATTATTGTCAACATGCTATGCATATAATGAGAGCTCGTAAATTAAACGATATATATGACTGTATATTAATTCAGAACATACTGAACATATATTCACTATATGGTCATTCGTCACACACTCATTTCACACATTTAAGAACTGACAAATTATTATTATGTATATGGTTGCATAAAGAATGAATGAGTGACACTGTGTGACGAAGTACGGATGAGTTCAACAAGCAAACATTAAAACTAAAAACATACATTACATACGTAGTTTAATGATTATGCGTGGCGCGCGGAGCGGAGTGGAGGATATGAAAGACGGTTTGTG
>JABASF010002867.1:0-12520 GCA_019776145.1 Harlomillsia oculata
ATTTATGTTCGCAACAAACAAAAATACACGAGCAACGTCCAAAAAATAATTTCTGGAGGCGCCGGGTATCGATCCCGGTACCTCTCACATGCTAAGCGAGCGCTCTACCATCTGAGCTACGCCCCCAGTTACTGATCATTCTTGGTTTGTTCCTCTATCATAAAGTGATCGTAAACCCTTTAAGGCCAGCAAGTCTGACCCCAATTTTCATATCAACAAAACACTTTCTTGTTGAGAGTATACAGTATAGGCAATAGGCGTAGGTCATTCGACTCATACAAGTACATAAAGGCTCTATATAATTGGACATTGCACTTACTCAATGCTCAAATGCACAATGATTCCTTATACACGAAAGCTATGTGAATGCACCAAGTGTTCAAGTGCTAAAATGCATCATGAAAGATGAAAGTAACTTGTATTTTGTATGTTGTATCATGTAATCAAAATCCACGCCTTTGCAGAGTCTTCTAACTTGTTTCATGCTTAGGAATTGCAAAATTGCATCTTGTAAGCCTTTTTGCATACAGACTTACAGACTCGTCAGTACGATGTCACTTATCACTGCATGAATCCAATTCCGAGGTGTGTCTGGTCGTACAACTTTGTAAAGTGAGCCCACGATGTTGTAAATCTGTATCTTTATTTGCATAATCATGACGGGACGAACAGTAGTTTGTATACTTGGAAATACAAGATTTATTTTAAGTCCTTGAAAGGGTTTACAAAAGTTCATCCTACAGCCACCGGTATAAAAATATTGATAAGGGCAAGTGACAAAAAGGCCGGAGCTGCAACGTTAATTACAAGATTCAATGGTGGAAGTGCTGAGACAACCGTCGCAATTGCAGTCGCAACTGCACCTATGGACAATTGAGGTGCTGGTTTTGTATCCACGGAGGACAAAGTGCTCATTGCCCCAATTACGACGACAACCATTGAAAAAATCTGTCATATTAAATTAATAAAATATTGTGAAAAAGTTAATGATATCATGTTTTTCTGCATGTTTAAATGTACTTACGGATTTCAAGCGCATAATGCCGAAATGCAGAACAGCTAAATGGTTAGAGTTGAATCTTGAATGTATAGAAACCAATATGCAATTAAAGCGTATCAGTTTAAGTGATGCGAATTCTCTGGATCCTTTCCGCTGGGAACTTTACTGCGAAATAAACAAGACTAAAAACTAAAACTCATACTTGTGGACCTTGTGGAAGGTGGTGGACTACTGGACTACTGGACCAGAAACTTTTGTTTGGTAAAATGTAAAACCTTTAGGTTTACACGTGTTAAGTTGTTAAAGAAGCAGCAAACAAGAATTTTTTTGGTTGCACAGGAACGGTCATGCTTTGAATGAATAATGTGGGAATGATGCAAACAATTAAAATCCAGACATTGTGTTCTGCGTCAATTATGTGGATTAATAACAACGAAACAAAGAGTTAGACAAGTATCCTCTCCGACAACGAAGCAACTATTACTATTCCATACTATAGATCATCTAAATAGATTTAGGAATGAAGTTCGTGACGTTTTAATTTGCGTCATCAAAATTAAACCGTAGAACGAAGGTAGCCGTCGAAACAGAGCTAATATACGTGACGTTTCAGTTACTTTTAAGGAATATAAACTAGTATCTAATGAATGGTGTATGGTAAACTCGTTTTATACACACGGACTCGATACTCGATAATCGATACGTCGATAGTCGATACCAATTACCAATACAGATTACAGTTTAATATGCTTTTATTGTACCTTTTCAGGATGTACCTAAACTCCTGCTTTGTCGTAGAGCGTAATTGCAATTTGCAACTTGCCCCAAAGCTTCCACGTTCCACGCGTACCGGACCTTGCGTTTTTTCATTGGAATCGATCGATCAAACTTTTAGTTCTACAAATCGAAAACGGGTCAATATCGCCTATGAACAAGGACGGAATTAAATAGCTTTTTGTCAATCGAATCCTTTTTCTAGAGGACGTTTGCAGATTTCGGAATATTAAAATAACGCCGGATACAAAAATGGTAAGCCTTTGAATTTGAATGATGGAAATTCATTATTATTATAGTTTGTTGTACACACATTCGGTTTTACTTTGTTTAGGAAATTCCAACTTTGGATGAAACAATCAAACGAATCTCTGGTCATAGAGGTGTTCAAGGGATTATAGTCGTCACACAAAACGGTACGCACAGACACAGACAGAAAACAGCAGAATACTGAAGAGGCATTCTGACGATTCTGAACAATAAAACTAATTAGAATGATCAGCATTAATGAAACTAATCAATTAAAAATTGAACGCTACTGTCGCTTTGTCATGAACAGGAGTGCCTCTTCGGTCAACAATGGACAATACGTCAACACTATTGTACGTGAATGGGATCAAAGTGCTCCATTCTATGGCACTCTCACTTACCCGGGACATTGACCCAACAAATGAACTTGAATTCATGCGAATTCGATCCAAGAAGTTTGAGATTATGATCAACTGTCGTAAGTTTGGGTAGCGATTTGAAGCGTTTTAAAGAAATGGTGAAACAGTACTAATTTTGATTAATGACTAATGATTACAGAACGAGATTTCATGGCGGTTGTCATTCAGAATCCGAAGGAGACTTGAGTTGACAATTGGATCTTGATTTCCTAAAAAACTATGAGTGTATTAATATTAATATTAATATTAATATTAAGACAGCATGCATTGACTCGAATAAGAATAAATGGCGGCGGATATTATATTACTTACATATTTTAACGTCGCAACACGAAAATGAACTTTTAATCATGATGACGAATGAAATAACACAACAACAAGTCATAAAAATAGCATGACTTTAAGATAAGACGGTTAATATCGACTCGAATTAGACTGATTATCATGCTTGCTTGAAGACACTTCCACATCGGATAAGCGGAGCATAATCTCAGAGTTGCGTCCTGTCGAGTTTCGAGTTGTATTCCCGGATTCATTTTCTGGAGTTGTGGGTGGCGGTCTCGGAGTTTCAAACTCCAAATTTTTCTTTGACGATGAGGATTCCAAGCTTTGCTCAAAGATTCTTTCGACCTCAGATGGAGTGAAATTGAACATTGTTGGTTGATCTTGATCATTGTCGTTAATAGTATCGTCCATGGCTGTGAACTCCTCATTGTTACTGTCTGTTTTTCGTTTGATGAGTGGAATGAGAGCGACGTGTCTCACAGCCCGGAATTCACCACAGTTGTTCAAGTGTTCGTTTTCTAATCGGAAAAAGTTCCATACAAATCTTCGGAATAGTTCTAGGAAAGCGAGGACCGTGACGACAACGTCACCTTGCACAATTTCAGTTTCCAACAATGACAAACCAACTGTCCATGAAAAACGGAGGAAAAAATTGCTCACGATTGCTGCATAGTAATACCATTTTGCAGAGTACACGAGTTTGTCTCTCAGAAATCGGTTTTCGGATTTGGAGAAGAAACCCCAGTCCATTTTAACATCCCATATGAAAGAGTAAAGGGATGACACAATACCAGAAATAACCCAGAATGTAAGGAAGATCCATTGACTTGATTCTCCTGAAATTACATTAAGCTCTTATTCGCAATCTTATTAAATCAAGTGCATTAATTAATTACTCCATTGCCATACCTTTGAAATAATTGTACAAAGTGGAGAAAGTAACAACAAAAAACGTAGTGGCATATTTCCCTGCATTTGCAATATGAGGAAAGGGATCAAAGCGTTCATCCTTGTCTCGGTTACGTTTTCTTAATGTCGTGTCTCTGTATCTTCGGAGACATTGCCACATTCGAAACCAGGCTGGGAGACATCGAATGAAAGGACGAATGTACGAACGGTCACAGCCACAGTTTGGGGAACAAGGTGAGTCCCAAGTGTCTTTGTCATAAGTTTCCGACATGGCGAACACACACATTTCATAGTGAATGTCTAGTAAAGCTGGGATTAAAGAGGAGAGCTGATCGCAAATCCAGAAATCCGCAAATCTTACTTCATGAAATGGAGCTGAGATAATTCTTCCAATACACTTGAGTAGCCACACTCGTCCAGAAAACCACCAGATTTGAACCGGGGTAAATAAAAATGCTAAAATGATGATTAGTAGTGACAAGGTTGGGGAATAAGGTGGAATTCCAAGATACGAAGCATTTATCGACAGTAATACGCCAATGGCCCATAAAACTCCTAGACTGAAGGATATGAGCCAAATGTCTTGTTCTTTCATGTAATCTCTCGGTTCGATTTCAAAGATGAGCACTCTGTTCACACGATTTTGTCTCCAACCGTAAAAATTGCCTCCGAGGTAGTCAAGATGGATGAGAAACCAAAGCATGCCACGGAACATTCGTAATCTTTGTCGCCAGTCTAGGTTTTGTTGATCAGTAAAGAAAGCAATCGCAATTAAAATGGTAAGGATACAAAAGGCTCCTAAGGACAGCCCGACGTGAAATGTTGTACAGAGTTTGTTCGTTCCTTCAATTGGCGGAACACGTAACCACTGCATGGCCTTCTCCCGATTCCCATTCTCCAGATAATCAATCACATCCGTCTCAATGTCATGGACGAATCCTGAAATGTCTTCACATGTATTGAACTCGGCTGTTGCGACATTATCATTGAACCAGTCTAATCCACTTGTTACTTTGAGCATTTTGTCATGTTTCTTAGTTATTTTTCGAAAACCCATTACATTCAAAGCTTGATAGTTTTGAAGCAAAACAAGGCTTAGGTAATATTCGCTAGTTGCGAATTTTAAACGGGAAGCAACTTTCTTCTTTGGAATTCTTTTCTTTCTAAGTTCGTCTGGGAACATTGCTTCCGAGTCAATTCGATGTTGAGGAATCGATACATGACTAGATATGGAAACTAAAACTTCAAATTGTTCATGAATTTCTCGGAAACGTCTTGTGGCTTCTGCCAACTTTTCTAAAATGTAAGACACATGTAATGTAAATGTATTTCAAACGTTTAGTTAATGAACCTTTTGAATAAACGTCACTTCAATTCCCAAGGGGTCACCTCTGAAAAAAGTGTCAATTTTTTCCAGCTCTTTTGAACATGCTCGGAAAAACTCAGCCTCAAACGACGCGAAGTACAATTCTCGTTCTACAGGATCCGCAGGGGCTTTGGAAAATGTATTGTACAGCTTATCTTTCAGCTTCTGCAAGTTTTTCAAAACAGACAATGCGCAATGACGAAGAAAGTTAGGATTTCAATTTCTGACGCATGTGCAATTATAAACTTTTACCTCATATTTTATATACTGTATTCTCCATTCTGGAGTCAAATGAGTTGCAAGGTACTCGGCATATTTCATTCGTTCCCTGTCCATTTTAATGCACTGAAAATGTCTCTACGTTCATTTTTGAAGACGTTACTTGCGAATTTACTACTTTAATACACCTCCGCATTTCACATTTTCCTGCGACAAACTACGGAATTTTCTATGGTGACTTAATCACACAAGATTTTCATAGAGAAAGTATTTCACCATGAAATCTTTCCATTCCAGAGAAGAAATGTCATTCGTAGAAGTATTCGTATTTTATTGATGTGTACTAGTGTCTCAAAATCCTAAAATTATACAATTCTCAATGGACTTCATAATTTCCTTAGTGCAGAATTATGCAGAAGAGTCTGCATTCGTCGTGGCCCTTCTGAGTACTTTAACTTCAGTTGGCACCCATTTCATTTTGAAAAGGAGATCAGATGTGATCCAGGTAAAACTCTCGGAACAATAATGATTATAATGACATGGGTGACAAGATTATGTAATACGCGATGATAATGACCATTAGGAAGCAAAAGACTTAGGAGTTGACGATGTTATGAAAACGATGCGAGGAAACAAAACCGGGGACAAGATACCATTCGTAGCAATTCGGGGAAGAGTGGCTGCAGTTGACTCGAAAAAGATAATGGTAACCTCTCCAGGAATGGGAAGCGTTCTACAACAGACAGAATCTGTGGAGTTTCAGGCAAATGATTTTTTTCGTGTTGATTGGTGAGTGAAAGTGACAAGAATGAAGAATGAGTAAAGAGTTTGAACCATGGATTTATAATCAAGATTGTCATTTTTTGAATGAAGGTTACATAGAGAAAAGAAACTGCTCAATACCCTCAACTACATTCCATTTGGATTAGTAGATTCCAACTCTTGGAGACCAAATACCCCTCGAACCGCAGCCATGATCCGAGTTGACGATGTGAGTGTCGCAGAGTTGAATCCCGACTTGCTCGTTCCAGCTAGCCAGCATTATGTCGCTACGGAACCATCCCTCATGCGTATAATAACCGCTTTCATCACAGGACGATTCTCCATGGGCGTAGAAACTTCTACAAAAGTTCTTCCGACAGACTCTCTCATGACGGCACTGGGTCAAGTGACCAAAATAAGCGACACGGCCTTCAGAATATCAAAACCATCCGAAAGCATGCCTTACATCCTTACCTCCAAACCTGTCGACGTCCTCAAAAGGGATGTGAAGACTATGGCCGAAACAAGTCGTGTCATCGCAATCCTCCTTTGTGGATGCACTTTGGGAATCCTGTATTTAATAGTTCGTAAATGGGCTCCAAGATTCCGAAGACAACGTGTACGTGTCCAAATTGTTGGTGAAAGACAAGAAAGACGTCAACGACTAGAAGATGGTGAAACTAGAGACCCCGTTCCCAATATGCATGAGAGTCAAATGTGTATCTGTTGTCTTGAGCATCTCAGAGAAGTTATTCTCTTGCCGTGTGGTCATGTGTGTGTTTGTGCTGACTGCTCCGTCCAACTTCAAGACGCGTGTCCCGTTTGCCGAGAACACATTTTGGATGTTTATCCTGCTTATCTTGCATAATACGATTGCTCGACTCTACCTTAATAATCTCGTACGTCAATCATAATCTAAGCATATTGGCCTTCATCGTTTCATCAGTGTCTCTTAATCACGTTCGCACGTTTCACGTGCCGTAAATAAAAGTTGCAAAAATTCTAACCTAATTCTTCTAACTTTGATTCCGATTACTTTTATAAACAATTCGCCTTCAAATACGGTTCCAGCTAATCTAATACAAAGATTCAATCAATGATTCATTCAATCTAAATAAGGTCACGTAGCTTAGTGGTTAGAGCGCCTGTTTGGTAGCGAGGGCGCCCTCCCTTTACCAAGCTAACACACAGGAAACCCGGGTTCGAATCTCGGCGTGATCATACATTTTTGCCACTTGCCGTTTTTTCTCATTTTTTTGGCAGTAAACAATTTCATTGAAATAAGATATTGCAGACAGGCAATAGACAGACAGATATGCATTGAAGTCAATGCAACGTATATTGTAAAAAAGTAAAACTCAACATTCAATTCAAAATTCAAATGCTCTGAGTCAGACGAGACATTACACATTAGTCTTAAAAACAGCAAGGCAGTGGCGTTTTTTTGCATATTTGCATTCTATATTTGTGTTGTAAGCGTTCCTGATGAAGGACTCTGACTCATGCAATAATTACATGGAAAAGAGAGTGCATGACAAACGATCACAAGAATTTCGATGGGCAAACAAAACAGACAAAGCAGCGAAAGCGAAAGTCATCATGAAAGTCATCATAAGCCATACAAAGCAGTTCTGAGAAATCCAATCAGTACATTAAATTGTGTCAATGCATGAAGGAACTAGTAAATTAAACTTCGTATGGTAAGGCTTCGCAGCAATGAATTCGCAACCTACACACACGCTGTGAAAAACGGAAATGGAGAAAAGTGCGTCATCGTGTCGTCAGCAGCGTAATAGTCACACTATTTGCATTTGCGAAAGTATTATTATATACTCTCAAACTCTAAATGTGTAAATACATTTGCAAAATCACGTTGGAAGTCCATTTTGCGATACAACTTTGCCGAGCACGGACATACATACGAATGCATGCATTTACGAACCAACGCAACTCTGTGGTTTTAGCGTGGTCCTGTACTTTGGAGTTTTTATTAAACTTCTTGGTTTATTGTACTTGTTATAATTATAATAAGTAAATTCCTTTACCGTTAAAAACAACATGAATTCGTTCTTACGATTGTCACTGCTAGTTTCGTTACTAGTATTTCAAAATGTGCAATCAAATCCTCTTTCTGAAGTCCAGGAAGAAGAGCCCAACTTGTCCAACAGTCGTGTCACTTTGTACGCATGGAACAATTCCAAAGGTACTTTTCGCAAAACTGTCATCACATTTATTAACATGTAATAAAATTAATCGTTGATTGTTTGATTTTTAATATAATTTCGTACCTTTCACAGGACGATCATTCAACATTGATTCAATTGAATCATGTGTGGACATCCCTTATGAATTACAACGAAAAGTGTCATCCGTTGACACTCACGGAACCTGCGTCTCTCTCTGCGAACGTCTCAATTGCGGTGGAAGATGCGTCGACTTTTCTCCGTACAGCCCAAGTCACAATCGTCTCCGGGATTTGAACTTTGACCAAAGGGCACAATCTGTTAGACCCTGTTAACATCATTTTATAGTCATTTGTCTATTGTATTGTGATTGTATTGTATTAATTTCCATGTTCTCATTAAATTAAAAAGGGTTATTATTTAATCGCTTTATTGTACTTTGACGTCGATTTACATTTTTTGAAAATCCGCTAATAAGCGAGTCAGAATCAATTTCACTCAGGTTGCTTTGTTGTACAGTTGTACAGGCTTTACTGACTTTACGTTTACTCCTATGATTCATCAGGTGTTGTTGACGGTTGTCGTTCGCATTTGTGACATTGTGACGTAACAATTAAATACTGTTTTAACATCATTTTCATCCTTGTCATTCCATTTTTCATTGCTGTCTGTTCACGATGTCGTTATCCACGTGGTCAGCCACGTCAATGCCTACATCCAGTAAGGCTGAAACTGACAAGATCAACTGCACTGGATCTGACAAGCTGGAGGACCCAAGAATCGGCAGACCTCACCCAAGTAATTATTTAATTTACATTCTTATGTACTTTTCATTATGATTACGAATTACAACTTACAACATACTTTGTTATTTGATTGTAGTCGACAAATACGTTTTGTAATAGTAAAAGTAATGTAGAGTACGTATATAGTCAAATTAATCATATTTTTTCCTTAGGTTTTGTGGGTTCTGAAGCTCTCACTAATATGGACATGTGGTTACTGCTTAAGAAACGTCGTGAACAACATTTAAAGTCTCATAATAGAGAGGATGAACTGGGCTTGGACAGTGACGAAGACGATGGGGATGACGATTTGCCAACGTTTGCAGGTCACACTGATGATATTTGGATGTATTTGCGTTCCAGTTCCATTGCCGGGTCGGTAAAGGCAACTTCTGGACTTATGGAATCTCTTCGTAGGTGAGACACCAGACGTACACTCATTGTTTTGCATTTCATTTTCTGTAGCTTCGTTCAGTATTTAATGATTAAAATTGGAAATGAACCTGGCTTCAGGTTGTTCATTGGAAGACCTATGACACAATTCCAAGTCGCGTCATTGATCAATTTGCGCCCAAGGACTGCTCAAGAAGCTTTCCAGCTCATTCTCGGGTAAGATTTTTATGGCTATTGCAATCGTGACGTCTTTTTGCATATGTGCCACTTTGAGTGCCAATCAAGACATTTTTGAATTCTGATTTGCAGTTTGAAGGATGTCATCAGTGAAGCAGAGCTTGCTAAACTTATTGAAGAGATGAATGAATTATTGAAGGCTAATACTAAATCGGCACCGTCGTATTCTTCAGCTACCGGAAATATCTTTGCAGATCCCTATTCGTATTACACAAATACAATGAGCCCTTAATATGTAGTTTTTAGTATGAGGATTGAGGATAAAATGAATTTCAAGATCTCATTAGTGTAATAAAAAGTTGATCTTCTGTTTATTTAAAATTTGACGGTAAAAGGAATGTTTTATTGTTAATTTGAGGCGTGACGCTGACGCTTTGTATAATGTTTAGTACTCGTGAATGTCATGAACCCAAGCGTATGCTCGTCCTTTGTCTTACATTACGTAAACAATCAACTTAGACGACGTCATTTGTCATAAAACCCCGACTTGAGCTCTCAGCACTACTTCATGTCCTCATCATGCGTTTCACACTAAAACCAAAACTCTATGTTTTATGTACCGTTGTTATTTGACTGATTGGAAGTAAAAGAAGTTTTTGCCAACTTGTAAGCTTCAGCTTGCTGTTGTATACTTTTATCTGCTGTTAAAACGAGTGCAAGTTCCATGGAACAATAATTATTAATACGTCAGCTCTCTGTCTCCAGTCGGGTCCCATTTGTTCATGTATCAGCAAAGTCGCGACAGGCGAATCGTGGGAATACGAACACATACTCGATTGGATACGCCGACTAAGTCAGCCTGAGTGTTAAGATTTTTGTACATTGCTGACTGATTCGCCAAAGACGAAGACGACGTTTTATGACTTTGACTACACTGAAATTTGAACTGGCGAGTCGTTCTCTCGTTTTGAGACTTTGCTAAAATGAACATCTGTCCTATGCTATGCTGTATGCAAAAGTAATAAGTCTTACATCCTTACATCTTTCGGTCTTTCAAGTTCCAAGTTGAAGACGATGCTTTGCTATAAGACCCCATAATAGTCAATCCGCGACACTCGTAGTCGTAGTTCAATAACGCCCCTTTACAACGACACTTCAATTTTGAGTGCTGGAATTGAACAGTTCATTTTGACTTTCTACGTAGTAACGTAGTGCAAAGTTTTCAGTCTTTTCGAAATTATTCTTTAAAAATGTGTAAGAGCAAGGGGAAATTTCATGGAACTACTAGTAAGTGAATAATAGTATTGAAGGTCCTTTAAATGAGCATTGAATTATTGGTTATAATTGGCTGGTTAAAGAGTATTCTATCTTTCTATCCTATCGTACTTTATCGGTTGTTGTATTCTTTTTTGTTTGTCAGTTCAAAGCATGTCAACTTTTACTGGCATCGATTCCATCAAGCAAACCGTAGTGACTGAAAAGTCAGTCATAGCCTATGACATCTTCTTAGGTGCGATGATATTTGCTGCAATTGTTTTCTGTGTAGTTTTCTTCTACACCTGCAAATGTAGACCGAGAAAGTGCTTCAAATATCTGAAAAAAAGGAAGCGAAGCGACAACGTCAATGGGGACGTTGTTGTTTCTATGAAGGTCTTGAAAAAGGGCGGAGGCCGAGTTACAGTCCCTATATCACAACCAAGAGAGCGAAATGATTCCGAATCTGACACTGACACTGACAGTCCTTGTGATACTGAAAGACCTGCTGAACCTGCAAATCATGCACGACAATCAGGAGAGTCAGGGCACGAAGTACTTCACGAAGTTGTTGTACATTCAGCCCAGAATCATGTAGCGACAACTTCAGGTCATTCCATTTCAGACCATCATTCCAAACATTCGGAAATGACGACCCGTACTAGTTTACCTTCATTTGAAGATGCGCTTGCAAATTCGACCAATGTCCCTTTATCACATTCGCAAAGCGGTGACTCATTGCTCGTGGATCAGAATCCTAATACTACTGGTGACGACTTCTCGAATCCAGCAGAACCAGCAGAAGTGTCCATTTCTGGTCCGCGGAGGGGCTTACCGGAAAAACTGGACGATGCACCTGCTCACTATCACAGAACCAAATCAGGAACTGTTGGCCGGACCGAGCCATTGATCGACCCTCAAAGGTAATTAAGAGAATTAAGACACAAAAAGCATA
Source organism: Harlomillsia oculata (assembly GCA_019776145.1). NCBI lineage: Eukaryota > Metazoa > Arthropoda > Collembola > Entomobryomorpha > Oncopoduridae > Harlomillsia > Harlomillsia oculata. The sequence goes on from JABASF010002867.1 coordinate 11,731, forward strand.
TCTGCATTCAAATCCTATGTTTTTGAGATGACTCACCTTGATCATTACAATTCCAATGGTTGTTTTGTTAATTATTAGTTATAATGTGTACTATTTACTTTTATATTACTCTACTAACTCTACTTCACATTCATTCACAGGTCCATGGTATTTTGCATACCTGAACACAACCTTCAGTTCGTGACTATGAAGAGCAAAATTCCCTTCCAGTCGACTACGAGATTAAACCATCCAACCGCCGCAGACCTTTTGGTAACCGGGATGTCTATCTTGAAAATGAAGCAATTTCTGATCAACAACGGTATTGGACACTACATCGTTAACCGCGCGTACACTGCCTACGCTCTCGCTCCCGGACCCAACACTGTTCGTGAACATGACCTTCCTTCCTCGTATACTGCCGACGATTTCTACACTGCTAGAAGTTTCACTATTGCATTAGAAGAGGAAGTCAATGCCGGTTCCATTTCCATCGACGTCGATGCCGACATTCCCGACATTCACGGTGGCACAAATGGCGGAACCTTCCAGTCAGATGGTCATCTTGGTGACGATAATACTGGTGGTGATTGTGGAGGTGTTGGAGGAGCTAATTGTGAAGGTGGTGGGGCTAATTGTGAAGGTGGTGGTGGTGGAGCTGGTTATGAAGGTAGTTGGGCTAATCATGAAGATGGTGGTGGTGGAGCTGGTTATGAAGGTAGTGGGGCTGATCATGAAGGTGGTGGTGGTGGAGCTGGTTATGGAGAAGGAGATGGTGGGGCTAAGTGTGAACGTGGTGGAGCTGATTATG
>JABASF010002868.1:0-12517 GCA_019776145.1 Harlomillsia oculata
AATGATTACAAGAGGTTCTTACAATTAAGAATTCAAAAATAATACATACAAGCAGCAGCTCGAGTCCCCATCTTGACAATTTGATCTTAAAAACTACCAATGAACTGCTGAAAACTAAAAAGAAAGTGGAAAAACAGTTGAATTGCAGAAACTAAAAGTTTCCTTTCTGCGAGTTCCACTTTCACCAGACAAGACACGTCAACCTGAAGTGGCTTTGTACCGATTTTCCTTTTCGGGATTTTGCATGGTTTCGGGTTTGCTCGGTCGTGTGCCGGCGCAGTCGATTAGTTTTCTCCGATTGGTGTCCTGTGACAAGATGTGAATACGAAGACTGAAGACACCAATGAATGCTACTTTGAGAGAGGCAAAGTGAGAAATGCACTTACACTACAGCGCCGATACGCATTTCGTTGTAAGTTCTATTTAATAGTTTATTATTAACTAAAAGTTGACTAAAAGTTAAAAGATTCTTTAAATTGAAAAAATGAAAAAACCCATTTATTTGAAAAATTATGAAGAAACAAAATAATATAGTAGATTTAGATACTAAAGGAAAACGAAAAGGAATGAATATGACAGTACGAGTAAGTAATAAGTTTAATAATGAAGTAAAGGTTGAGAATTCTATGATTCTGTCATGTCATGATATGATATTTTACATCGATGAAATGTATCCGTGATTTAATTTAACCATGCAAGAAACGTTTTCCATTTAAAAGTAAGTAGTAGATTATGTAGATGAATCAGAAAAAAATCTAAAACTTGAAAAAAGTTAGTTTTTAGTCAACAAAAACTTTCGGTAACAGATTTACTGGTTTTTTATTCACATTTTGTAGGATCAGTCTTAAAAAAAGAGAAAATGAAATAAAAATCAACTCTTCCATCCGCCAGCGTCGATAAGTCAAATTTATGTTCATTCTTGTCAATTTACTCCTTTCATCCTGTCCAATTCCATTAGCCTATGCATCCTTCCATATCACTATCGTTTAACTTGGTCTGTTCTAAATACAGAACGCATGGTAAATGCATTTTTCTATATAAACCCAGTTGTATCTTCCGGTTCTGTCCTTATTTTCATTTTTGTCGCATAAAATATAAGATTTTATTCTAAATGCATTATTTATTTATTTATTTATTTATTTATTGATTGACATACGATTCCCTCTGAAGAGGTCATTACACCGCATGATATAATATACATAAATGATTATTTCAGTTAGTAAACATATTTATGACGTCATCTATACAACTGTAATCACAAGTTTCATCATGTGTTAAGTTAGACTGGTCGGAACGTTGTTTATCTAACAAATGAGTTTTTAGTAATTTCTTAAAAGATGACATGGTATTGGCATTTTGTATGTTAGGTGGTAAATTAACCCATAGGTTAGAAGCCCGAACTTTGAATAACTTGAGACTAAGTTTACGATTTGTATTCCATTCAATTCGGTTTGTTGTTGTACGTCTAGTGCTAATAGAGCTCGACGGGTTATTTACAATATAATTGAATAATTGTACTGGACAATTTCTTTTGTTGATGGCATAAGCTATTTTTAGAATTTCAAAGTCATACATAAATTTTGGAGCCAGTAATTTTAGATCATTTGTCACATCTAGTGCTATTGAATCATAATGAACTTTCCCATAAATGAACTTACAACTAGCCTTAAATATAGTATTGATATACCTTTTGTTATTGGAGGAGCATGTCGACCAGACTGGCATGAGGAAGGAAAGTAGCGAAAATACATGAGATGTAATTAATATCTTTCTCTCCCTAATGGACAGTAAATGGTTCAAAGAGTGTAATTTGTATAGCAATTGGTTGCATTTCCTGCTAGTAAGGTTGACATGTTCATCCCAAGAAAGTTTATAGTCCATAGTTATTCCAAGACATTTTATAGACTTTACAGATGCAATATTAATATTATTAACAACTATAGAAAACTCTGTGAATTCTTTACAGTTTTTCCGGTACACCATAAGTTTGGTTTTGTCAATGTTTAAAAACATTCTAGAAGACTCCATCCAGTCCATTGCCATAGTCAAATTGTCAGTCGTAATTTCACGAAGTTTGTCAAAGTCACCGTCAGGGCATTTTTGATGGATAAACGTGTCGTCAGCAAACATGTTGGTATCACCGTGTTTTATGTGTAATGGAAGATCATTCATGACCAACAGGAAGAGGGTAGGGCTCAGTATGCCACCCTGTGGAACGCCGGTTTCGAGATGCTTTATCTCCGAAACCTCAGTACCCAGGGAAACATACTGTTTTCGGTTTATCAGATAGGACTCAAACCAGTGGTTGTCAATGCCATACCAAGTCAGTTTATGTAGCAAAACATGCCTACTTACTAAATCGAATGCTTTGCGTAGATCAAGAGATGTAATCGAACTCATATAATTGTGCTCGAGTGAGTCGTACAGTTTATCAGTGGTGAGAATGTGGGAATGAACTATTGAGTGGCTGGGCCGAAAACCAAATTGCTCTTTACAGATAATTTGGTTAGTCAATAATGTACTTGCCAAGTTGCACTTGGACACATTTTTCCATCAATTTAGCTACTATGGGTTGAATTGCTATTGGTCGGCATTCATTAGGAGACTTCGGGTTCAACACCTTAGGGACTGGTATTACTTTGCTGACTTTGAGACAATCAGGTACTATTCCACTGTGAAATGAGGAATTTAATAGTTCGATTAGTTTATAGTATATATTAGGGCAATGAATTACTAGATTTAGCATATTTGGAGACATTCCCGTTGCGTCTAAGCTATTAGAAGCTTTTTTATTCATGCGTTTCCATGCATGGAAAAGAGAAAAAGGGTTGATTTCCATAATTTTAAAATTACAGTAGTGTAGGATATTTTGGGGTTTACGAGGAAGTGGAGGAAGAATGGAACTTGGATTGCTTGTACATACAGAAACAAAGAAATCGTTCACTTCATTAGCACTGAGGTCCATATTTGATTTAGTATTCCCCTCTACAGTCAAGTTGTTGATTGCTTTCCAAAAACCCAACTTCTTGACACTGTTTGCAAAGTGGGCTTTGCAGTCAATGCGATAGTTACGGGAAATCAGGTTTGAGATTTTCTTCATTTGGAATGTGTCATCCTTACACTGTGATTTTTTCCATTTTCGGTAAAGAATAGTTCGGAAGGCTATTAATGATTTAGTAATTTCACTTAAGATAACGCTTTTTGGATACTTAATGAATGACTTGGTCACCTTGGGAGCAAGAAAGTCGAAGGTTGTTACTATTTGGTTCATAAAATTGGAAAATTTAATATCAAGTGAGGCATTTACATCGTCAATAAACTGTAAATTGATTAAATGGCTGGCAAGGGTGTAGGGATCAATAGCATTGTAATTTCGGGTTGTGTACTTGACAACATCAAAAGCCCTTTTTTGCTTAATTAAATCACAATGAATCAGTTTGTGATCCGAGAGAAAAGGTTCAAATACTCCAATGTTGCTGGCAGGGAGAGATTTAGGTACTATAATGAGATCGAGAGTAGCGTCTCCTCTTGTTGGGGCTTCAATTAATTGAGTACAGTTAGTTCTATTTAGTGTAGACTGCAGTACTGCAATGTCTTTGCATGAGGGTAGGTTAAAGTCCCCAGTCACAGCGTATTGGCAACCAAGTCCTTGGACGTAGTAAATTATGTCCTCTATGTGTTTCATGTCCTCTTTGACTTTACATACTTTGGGCGGGCGATATATACAGACTATAATCATGGATTTGTTGTAGCTTTTTTGTACCTTTACAATGGTTGATTCAATAGCAGAAGATGAGTCATCAGATGAAAATAGTAATTGTTTAGGGCGCAAACAAGCCTTAATTATCATACACACCCCTCCACCATGTGTGATGCGGTCATTTCTAATAATTACGTAGTTTAGGATTGGAGGGAGTACAATGTCAGGTTTCAGGAAAGTTTCGGTAAGGCACAGTATGTCAAAGTCGTGTTCTATAAGTAGCTGCATAATACTAAACATCTTATGTTGGGCTGAGCGAATGTTAAGATGTCCAAGTCTTATGATACGCTTTTTGTTAAGTCACATATCAGGGGACCTAGGATCAGCGGTTATAGTATGAGGGGAAGAAGAAAGTGAATGAAAAGTAACAGGGGATGTAGTACCTGACGAGGAAACTGTTGTTCGCTTCGCTTTTTTACCATCACGTGACTTTTCTGAGTTATTTGGGTGCTTTCGTTTTCCTAGTTGGTCTCTTTTATTGACAGTTTTCTTACTTTGACGTTTGTGGTAGTTTTCAGCTTGCTGCTGTCTTGTCAGATCCCTTGAGATGTAAATATTCTTGAATGAGGGTTTATCTTTCAGGAGATTTGCATTCTTCATAGTGGCTGTAACGGTTGCTGCTCCTTTCATGTTAACACGAATCGGTCGAGTATGGTTCTCTTTGGGTTCACCCAGTCGCTCCAATGTCGAGCTTACAGCAATTGACCTGAGGGTTGATTATTGAGAAAAGTTCTGTCATCGTTTTGTCCATCGTGTTGTCTTCTGGAATCCCTTTGATAATAAGGTAAGATGCACGGTGTAATCGATGCATTTTTTCTACCAAGTCCTGTTGAGTTGAGGAGATGGCTGTGTCCAGTCGGGCGGCTTCATCCCAAAGTTCATTTGTTGTTTGTCTCAATTCTTTCTTCAGGTTGCTTAGGTCAGTAGATAAGGATTTGAAATTACCATTAATTTCAGCCCTCATATCTTTTAGAAGTTGTTTTATCTCAGAGTTGCTATCATCCGGACTGCTGTCCCGGGAGGATTCATGGTTAGGCCGATTTTGTGTTTTGGCTTTGCCGGCATGCAAATTGGTCTGTCCATTACCGCGTCCACTACCACGTCCGCGTCCTCGATGTGACATATTGTATGGCGTAGTACTGTAACCAACACGTCAAAATCTTGTGCCAGTATCACCAGAAACAATCCAACAAGTGACAGGTGGTAGTGCCTTCGTGGTTTACATATACAGTGTATAAAATTCTCTTACTTGCATGTGTCGGTTGTCAGCCTTCATTTGCATATGGGGAAAGGTCTGGTGCATGAGATTAGGTAGATGACGAAAAGTCACCATATAAATCCACAATGCACAATACAGTAACACAATGATTCACTTAAGTTAGTTTTTTATTGGAATCTGCACATTCAAAAACGCTAAGAATGGCACTATGAGAAGCTCATATCAAAACTGATCGAATGATATAAAAAACACTGTGCTGGCCTAAGGAAAACCCATGCAAAAAAGGAAAAAAGTCAAGAGCAAAAAATAAGAGCGTCCTCCCTCCGCGACTATGCTATGTTATACGTATGGATGCATATGAAATTGTATTAAACATTAAGATTTTAAGATATCGAAATGAGAATAGAATTATTGGCTATATTGTTGAGACAAATTGTCAACTGTACCAGCTTGAAATTGAATTTGAGTAGTAGAATTACAATAGAAATAAGGCTCAGGCTCAAGGTTGTTGACAGTGGTTGTAAAGCTATAGACAGTTTCTGGTGTGACGACTTGTACAGGTGGAATCGAGGTAGATGATGTTAACTGATTGTTCAGGACAGTAGAGGAATGCAAAGATGTAGAAATTGCCGGTTGAATAATTGTTCTGACGTCATTAGAATCACACAAATCTTTAGTGACTAATCTCAGTTGTCGTTTCCGACGTTGTTCGTCAGTTAAGTAAACATTGTAAGCCCTTTTAAAATTCATGATCCATTTCTGTTTCGCTTGCATGTGAAGCTGGGGATGTATTTTCATTTTGAATTCCATACCCCATTTACTCAAGATTTTGTCCGTCACCTTTTGTCCATTAGCCTTCCACTCTTGGTATCTTGCATAGACAGCGTCGTTAACTTCCTTATGCTTGTCGTGAAAATAGCATCGATGAGATTTGAAACGTCTTCTTTTCGGCTCCGCAGTTTCGTCTAAGGGTTTTTTTGGATGCGGTTTTCCAAGCAAGTCATGTCGCCTTCTGAACGCAGTTGACCAACTGAAACTCACCTCAATTTCATCTTTTGATGCCGACGGAAAAGTCGCTAATTTCTCCGCAGCCCAACTCCTCAAATCATTGTTTGATACTTTGACCCCATTGTTTGTAGCTTTTTCATACTTTTCCATTACGTATTTGTCAACGGCAGCCCACTTTTCATATGTGGTTCCTCCGTTTTTAACCTGTTTTACAATTTTTCGTACGTACGTGGTCGGGTCGTGGCTTTTTCGCACTCGGTTATATCGTTTCACAAGGTTACTAATTTTTTCACCTTTCTCGTATTCTTGTGCAATGGCTTGTTTCTTTTCGAACGGAATGGGATTGGGAACATTACGTTCTTCCTCTTCAATACTATACGATTTATCAGCAAGTTCATCGTCTTTCTCCATGTCGTTCTCGGAGTCGGAACTGAAATTCTCTTGATGTTGCTGACAGCCCCTTTTATGTTCATTAAGGTTGGACAGAGATGAGAACGTTTTTAAACAGTGCGAACATTTGAACCTTCGTCTTAATGACGAACCGCTTTGGAGAACAGTTCCGATCTCAGTTTCATCGTTCCGAAATGTTGTATTTATTCCTTCAGTATCTTGAGCGTTTATCACGCTCACTTTCTCCAGCGACACTACTTTCTTCGACTTTCCGTTTCGTTTGTCATCACTACTCTTTCTGTTGTTTGACAGATTTATAACTTCACTAGAATCGCATGAAACCGAAGACAAATGAGAACCAGTAGTGCGATCGGTCGAAAGTTCGTCGGGGTCGTAAGCATCTTCAATTTCATCTTCATTATTCAAAGAATCATTCCAACTATCATCCATGTAGTCAACCTCGATTTTCACTTCTGTTATCTCTGTAAAAGTTAATTATTGAATCATCAAATTAGATAATATCCGACCTCGACAATCATACATCGCTATATATTCAATTCTAATTTCTTAATTTAATTTAACAACTGGCTCAATACCTTCACCGTCCAATGGTTCTGATTTAGTGAGCACGGCATCCAACTTCGATTTATACGCGTCTTTCAAAGTGAATCTGTCACTGATGAGTTTGCTGACGATCGTATGGTCCACACTCCTTTGAAGAAACCTGAATCTTGACTCGTGACACTTTTGCAAGAAGGTCCCACATTGTTTACATAGACGAGGGACATTTCCTTCGTTGTTATTCACGAGGTCGGCAAAGTTGACATCCACGTCGAACACATCCTCCAGCGCTTGGATGATTGTCACACTGTCGTCATATTTCAAACAGTTTGTGAACAAAGATAACGAACGGACACTGTCACACGAACAATTTGCACATGACATGTCGTATTTTCTCGAAACATACACTGAATTGGGATTTCTTTGAACAAGAATTGTCGAAACCTTTAAAAAAGAATTAATGTATTATGGAACTATCAATAAAATTCCAAGGATGATATTAACAAAACGTTACGTTACCTGTAAAACCAAGTATTGTTGTGTGAGCACGGAAGTCTAATTTACTAATTTCCAACCAATTCGAAACTTTCGCCTAAGAGAAAGGAGAAACCGATAAATTTTAGTAAATTAATGAATGTGAAATTGTGAAAGCCGGAAGATGAGTCTCCACTCCAGCTGACAGACTTGGGTAGAGAGAAAAACAGTTCGGCGTTTAGCCAACGCCAACGCGCCCCATTGAACACGCGTCCCGACACATTGAAGTTGGTTTGTGAGAAACACAAGTTCGATTTCGAGTGTATCAACCTGGTCACGAATTTGGTTAACAGATCTATATTTCTAAACGCTGCAATAGTGAAATACAACAATATATAACAATAGGAGTTTACCAATGAAAGCTACACTTGTAATCAATGTTGTCAAAAAGTGGCATGATTTGCCCAAAACATGGACAACTATTGTTCGTTTTTTCATGATTATATATGAATATTTGCATGTTTCCATACGTTTTCTTTCTTAGGATAGCTTTATTATTGATGTTGCTGCTCAATTTTATAATGTAATTTATGTAATGTGTAAATACGAATGGTTTTATTTTAGACAGATTCGTCAGCTTTAGCGTTTGAAAAGCCATCGTTAGCTTCTCCTCCAATGAGAGCATGAGAATTAGATCCCAACTGTTTAAGGAGAGAAGCCTCCACCAAAATGCCATCCAATTGAATCTGCACGAGGTCAATGAAGTGATCCACATCTTCTTGACCGCCGATTTGGCCTTCGTCCCCTGTGATGTTACAATGCATAACTCCATTGTAGCTCATCATGGCAAACATGATCCCTTGAATGGTCAAAGTCGTCATGAATGTTAATGACATACTATACATAAAATCGTAACGGTGTAACAAAGAAGTTTGCGATGGTAGGCAAATTAGGTATACCATTGGCCAATCGCATAATAGGCAAGTAGTACATAATGTCCAAAACTGGGTAGTCCAAAAAGTTGGTTTGAGTAGCTGGTCCTGGAATGTTGGCCATCACGACAGTTGAACTCTTGAACTTGGTGGCAGGCTCAATGCATGCTATTGGCAGTGATCCAGCAACTTGAAACATGAAAAAACTTACAATTGGAAAAGCCGAGCTAGCAGCTCGACCGAACTCCGTCTTCAGTGCTGTAAGTTTGTCACCCAAAGTTTTTTGCTTCAGAATGAGGGTCATTAAAATAATTGTCCTGGATGATGAATGAAATTAAAATGTTTGTTAAAATTTTCGGCCGGGGAAAGTGACTCGTATCTCACGTATGAAAATCAAAACACAATAAGATGCTGAAGAAACTTACCAATGATTAACTAGGGACTCATCTGGATGACCATTGACTGGAAATGAGCTAACAGTATGGAATGATTTTGGAATTTTATCTTTCCCGTACTTCTCTTCAACGAATTTCTCAAATGCGTCACAAAACGCTACCAAAAAGAGTGCAGTCAAAGGAGCATTCAACGCGACCTGTGCTGCTTTGAGGTCAGCCATGTCCACAGTCAAATTCTTCGAGAAATGCCATTTGCCGGTTGGAGGCTTCTTGTTGTTCATAATTGGATTCGTGTCCGCCATTAGAACAAGTTCTCGCAGGTAAATGTACGCAGCTCCGAAGGAAAACTGAAAGAATGTTACGATCTTTTGTGGAACTGAGCGACGAGTTCGCTTGGACCGAGCAATGGCTTTGGTAAAATTCTTTCCAGAGGCCGTATTGGTTGACAATAGTAGTTTGACTATGCTCAATCCATCAGCCATACTGTGATGAATTCGCAACAGAACAACAAATTGATTCGTATTGCCATTGTACTTCGGAAAGATTCGCATCTCCCATACAGGTGTATTTGGCTTGTGCGGCTGGCGAATCATTTCCCGGAAGACTGCTCTCATATTGTCTTCTGTCACTTCAACATCGTCGATGAGTTGCACATGGTTAGCAATGTCAAACTGTTTGTCCCATACCCAGAAGGTGTATCCTCCCCAGAGTTTGGGATACTGCAGCATTCTTTCATACTTGTACGTCTTCCCGTCCTCCTTTCGTTGGTGGATAAAGTCATCAAACTTGGCCTTGAAAGTATCAAAATCGACTGGACCCTCAAGAATGGCATACGATGGGACACTACAATGAGGGTTCTTTAAGAAATGATCGGAAAGAAATATTGCAGTGTTCCCACTGGCCATCTCCACGAAATCTTTCTTGCAATTTCCGAGCAGTCTAACAATAATCCGCCACAAAAAGACCACCAAGGCATGAATGATCAAAATCGGTGACAGCATGAGCAAGAACAGAAGAGTGACCGCTGCCAACAGGCAATGAACGACTACCGATGTCATCCTGAGCAAGCTGTTATACAATACAGCTAAAGCTCCTACTACTATATGAAATGTTTATTCCGACGATTGCGTCGATTTGCAGCTGAAAAGGTCTCTCAAACCCTTAACTCAAACGGTATAGTATTCGTCAGTATTACCAAGTGAACAAATGAATTCAGAACATTGCCGGCGGTTTTAAATTGCCTTCCAATAACTTTAAATTGTTTTAATTTCAAAAATATTAAGCTGATTATGAGTTTGTACAACAGATTGAAGGGAAATTACTCGGCATATTTAGCTTTTTTCGGAGAGAAGCCACTGCTTTGCCCCTTTGCAGGTGTTATATTCAGAACTGTCGATGTATCAACATTTTGCCAAGTCGGTGTATTGGAATCATACTCGAATTTCCTTGTCATCACAACACAGTTGAGACGGGACTTGAGAAACAGCTATTTAGAAAAAAAAGACATTATAATAACTAATCAAATAAAATGATCCGTATTAAAAAATGCTTCTTTAAATGAATGCAAGTTGCAACCTTCTTCAGTGGTACTTTCTGATCGAGTTTATGAAGGTACAAGTGTCGGTCAAGGCCACATGAGGCAAAGTACGGCTGCTCATGATGAGCTTGGACAGATCTGATGCTGCCTTTGAAGCCGGAATACTTCAGAAGTAGTCGTTGATGATCGTTCTTGTGGACTTGTCGAAGATCCACAAGTCCGACAACACCTTGAGCACTGCCAACCAGAACTTGTCTAAACATGAAATGATTGTAATTTGTAATTTAATAAAATCTTGCACAATGACACTGACAAAAAGACTGACACGATGTAGCAATGTGATCAACTCACGTGTTATTATTTGTGGACGAGATGGACATACATGCATGATCCGCAAATACCATGTTGACGACGGGACGATTACGATTGTCGCAGCGCACGTCGTACAATCGCACCTGTCCATATCGGGAACAAACAGACAGCAAATCAGACGCACCAGGCATAAACGTCAAGTCTTGTACCCAAACTGGCACTCTCATGTCCAAAAAATCATGGGGAACATTCTTGGCTTCGAACACTGCGTCAGTTTTTCCACTGTTCAAATCCCAAATTTTGAGGTCATTCTCTTTACCACCCGTCGCAACAATACTCTTATCTACCGAACTCTGAACAACGTTGCACAAATGCGATCCAGTGTTTAGGACCAAAGTGCTTATTCCTCTAGCAAAACTATGCATGTGAACTTTTCCCGATTCCAATCCAAGGATGTGGTAGCTGAATAATACAATCAAACAGTATTAATAATTGTTTCTTAATCGAACTAACGAGATAATTAGCAAATTAATGACGTGCTCGCAATTACTTACTTTCGCATTAAAGTATTGTCGTCACTTGGATCATCTGATTCCTTTTCTTCTCGACTGTACACTTGAACAGCAATCAAGTCACTCTTGTCTTTGTCCTTATCATCACCTTCCAGTCTGAAGACAGACCCAGAAACAAACATCCGCATTTTCGTATTGTACACTTTGACAGCCCTCGCCTTTTTGTAACACAGCAGTAGTTCTTTGTCATCGTCATCTAACCACACTAAACGATTGATATCTTCTTTTTCCGTCAATGAATCGAAATTATGAAAATTCCGAAGAATTGGTTTCTCTGGACCAAAGCAGACACCTGCGCAAAATAGCATGAATACAAAATAACCAATTTACAAATCCACACATAACAATTCATAATTCATTAATAATCTATATTTCTGTAAGTTAATTTATTGATATTAATTTCTATTCCATCGTAACTTGCCTTTGAAAGCACCCAACTCTGACCCAGCGTACACGTTGAAATTGCTATCCTCGTTCTCAGTGTTCTTCACTCCACCTTGACCTTCACTCCCACCTGGACTTTTTGAACGTTTTTTTGGCATTTCAATTTCTAAATGTTTACTTTTTAAAAATAAGTATAATAACGTTAAACAGTAAAATTAATTCCAACAGCACGTGTTTCTCATTCACTTCGTCGATTTATACTGAAAAGGAGCTCGCCGTGTTGACGTTTGACTACCGCGCTTTCTTCTCAGCAGCAGCATTAAGCTAGAAAAGCCAAAAAACACATTTTGGTTTTTCAGAGTTTATCATTCGAAGAGGTCACAACAAGTCACAAGTCAGGTCACGAAGTTGTTTCACAGTTTCACTATTCGCAATAATTCGCGATGCGACAATCATAACATAACGAAAATAACGATAGACCAAAGAACACAGTAGTCCGACTCGAAGCTACAGATGACTAAATATGAGTTTGCAAAATGCTGTGGGTTCCCCTCATTTTACACGGCGTTTTGGCGTTACATTTGCACACTCACGTTGCACTTGCACCACACGACCCGCACATCACCCTGAATTACCTGAATAATAAGTCCAAATTATAATACAGGATAGTATAAAGAGGAGAAAGTGACTTTACCCGGATTTACGTCTTACTTGTTCATGCCAGTGCCAAAGTGCCAATCAGGACTTTGTAACAACCTCGAATGACATTGACATTGCACATAAGTACTTTCAGACCTAATGAATAACCATCGTATTATGCAAAATCTGCACTGTCAAGCCAGAAGCAAATTCTTCTCATCCAATAGAGATTGTTTGGGAAGTAAAGTCAGGCCTTAGACAGACTCCAGATGGTAGAAATTAGAAATCTGGAGCCGCCCGAATTCCGAAAGGCAATCCAGTGTCAACCGCTGCT